>JAABOM020000096.1:10940577-10976464 GCA_011800125.2 Solanum clarkiae
AATGAAGGAGCTCAGCAGCTCCTTTTATAGGGGAAATTCTACCCCTATTGATGTCATTGGTGACATCACAAGGCAGCATATTCAACAATGGCAGCAACCATTAGCAGCCATTGTTGAATTTTTTAACAGCAGCCTTTGAATTCAAAGAGGATGGGTGGACTTCTTCATTCTTGAAGGGTTGCCATGGTTCGAGTTTTTGCCTGTTTGAAGTATTTAAGGTATTACTTTCATTTATCACTAGATGTTTCAATTTACTGAGACATAGACTATCCCTTAAGTCTCACCCATTCTAACTGTTTTCTACAGGGAAAAATAGCAGCTCCTTATTTGAAACACGACTACTACATGCTTTGCAACGTAATTGGACAAAAACAGGAGAATTCTGCTTCCAGTAAGTTATCACAAATTACTTGGTTTTGGTCGCTGAGGAATGCTGGTTCTTTGGCCCAGAAATATGATTTATAGTTTCTCACTAGATTCTCTTCTTTTCTTTTGATCTTTTCTATGTTTGGCTGGCTGTGCCTGGTTATTAGCATGATTCAATCATTAGGCCAGCAGATGGTCCTGGCAGGGTACGATAGCTAGGCCAAATACTGCGTGGATGAAGCTTAGAGGTTGACTCAGTAACTGGTGGATTTTTGGAGGTATAACCGTGGGTAGCAAAGAAGGAATATACAACAACATACCCAGCGAAGTTCCACAAGTGGAGTCTGGGGTAGCAAAGAAGAAATATAATCGGAGAAAATTCTTACTAGTGTTACGGTATGTTTTTCCACATATGGGAAATTTCTGTAACGGCCAATATTCCTAGAGTTTGTCAAGTTTGATTTGTCTGGGTGCATTCATCCTTAGGTATTATTTTAACATAGATTTTGCAACAACATCAACATAAATATGGGACTCAAGTTTGTTCACTAATCCATTTTTAATTGGGATGCGCTGTATGATCGATTTTTCTCTTGGAATGGAAAATCCTCTCAGATTCTTCTCATGTCCAAAAGTATCTTTCATTTCTGTTAAAAGGGAAGCTAAAGCTTGAAGAAGAAGAAAAAGCAGTTTTTGCAGAAGGAATCAATTTGTAATTCTCATTTCTGCAACAATTTCAAATACACTGTAGCTACTCCTATTTATATAATTCGCGAGTAGCTGCAGATATTTCCCAAATAACAATGTAGAACCTGCATTAGCCTAATTGACTAAGTAGAAGCATCAACAGGTATGTAGCCCTCAAGTTGGACCCCTGACTGCATTAATCATTCTCAACTTGCTAAAAAGGCAATCATGCTGCTGTCTTTCAGTTCATTAGTCAACACATGTGTAATCTGTTCCTTACTGTCTACATGATCTGTTTTGGTCAGTCCTTGTAATCTTTTGTCCTGAAAAAATGGCAATCAATTTCTGTGTGGCAAGTTGCGTTCAACTTGTAACCCCAATTCCTTCAGTCGACTAGTAATCCTTGAGATTGTTATGCTTTTTGATCTCCAGGATATTAATAATTCATCTAACTGCACACAGTAGCTTGTAACTAATCTCCTTGTTGCTCAAGCTTAAAGCTTTATGTTTCCCCGAATAACTCATCATATACCATGCAGACTCAATGCCTTAATAACACCAATTGGACTGTTGCTCACACTCACTCAGCTTGGCTTAGACAATTTAATCAAAGACTCTTCATGCAAAATGACAACCAATAAAATTGACTCTTCATGGAATATAGAGCCAACATGTGCATGTACGTATTGCAATTGAGTCATCTAATTCTAACCATTAAGTGCCCTCACAATTTAAAACAGATGCTCCATGATGTGTGTTCCAATCGGGGTCCGCTCACTCTATCCATTAAAATTCAAGCATACCATACATACCATAAGTTTGTATGTATGGTGTTTAGGGATGGCAAGGGGGCGGGTTTAGAGCTATGCGGGGCAGGATCGCATTAAAGTTATGTGGGGCAGGATGGGACGGGTTGAAGTAGCTATTTTTTAAAACTAATGCGGGGCGCGGTGGCAAATAGAAATTCAAAGAAATTTAAATATCTGTAATTAGTAAAAATAAAAAAGATATAAACTTTTTATATTAAACATTGACTTTAATTTTATTTTATTTTTCTAAAATTTAAATTAGACATGTCCGGTAAATTATTAGTTGTTAAAATATTAATTAGAAATTTTTAATTAATGATGAAGAAACAATTATTGAAATGTCAACAAAAAATAGTTCATTAGCGAAAAATTAAAAAATATATATGAATTTTAATTTTTTATATTAAATTCAATTAAAATAAAAGAACTTAAAAATTTAAGCAGGGCGAGGTGGGATGGGGTAGGGAGGTTTAAAAAAATTGCAAGTTGAGCTCAACCCGCCCCGCACCCGCCATTGCGATCCCTAATGGTGTTCTCTCAATTTAGGTTCTTTTTTTTTTTCAATTCTTTGGTTGCATTTTCGTCTCTATGTTTAATTAGGGGTGTCAAATAGACGAGTTTGGTTGAAATTGAGAGTGTTAAATAGGTTGAAATAGAAATTGGGTTAGGTTATGATGTAAATGTACTTTGGGCTCAAACAGATTAAGCTCAAATAAGCTAAAATTTGGGTTGGTTCATGACCCGCATAATCTCAATAATTTTAACATATATTTTTATTTTTTTATAACTACAATTTGAATTTCAACTAATTAAAAAAATAAAAATAAAACAGTTATAAATTGATAGATAAATGCTAAAAAATATAAAATATAGAGAAAACATACATTGCATAAATGCAAGTAAAGAGCTTTAGAACGGGTTGAAACTGGAGATTAAATTGGGCTTAATTGAAGATTCTTTTGATATGGGTTAAGGTTTGAATGAGTTGAGATTGAACTCAATTAAAATTATCTTAAGCCCAACCCATAAAATTTTGGACGAGTTGGGCGGGTTATCTATATTTGGGCTCATTGTAACATCCGTACATTTAATCTTTTTTTCACATTTAATGCTCACCTAACAACAAGCAGAATAATAATTCATACGGGCGCTACCTTTTACTTTTTCGACCACATGACCCAACACCCCTTCTATGTTTTACCTCCATTTCTTTTTCTCTTTTTTCTCTACATATCTATTTGGAAAACCATTTTATAATTTGTGGTGTAATTATTGTCCTAATAATTACGATGACCAGTTTAATTATCATAATGTAATTACATTGTCATTACAAATATATTGTTTGATTATACAAGCACAATCATAAGGTTATAATAAGTTTTAAAAATAAAAATTTATATTAAATAAATAACAACTTTTGTAAATGATAGTATTAAATTATATAGTATATATTTACTTTTGAAAATATACTAATGTAATGACCCTCTAGGTCATCTGTTGTGTTTTCCATGATTATCTCGTCAATTTGAGCATGTGCATAGCGATCCTGAACCATTTTGACTTTTTGGTACTGTTAGGGTGGTTGCTGGATGAATCGGTTGAGATTTATATCGCTTTTTGAGTTAGACGAAAGATTATAATTGTAAAATAAATTTTTAGATAAAGTTCTAGTAAATGGCCTAGAAATAGAATTCTGATGATTACATCAACTCTAGAACGACCAAAGTAAGCCAAGAGCATGTTTCATGCAATTATATCAAGTGTTGCAAATTTAGTCGCCGGAATAGGTCTATAGTTGACTTTTAGCCAACATTCTTGTAAACATGCCCAAATGAGAATTCTGAAAACGTGGTTAGCTTTGGAATGTTGAGTTTGGTCTAGGAGGACCTTTCGTTCGATTCTCGAAGCTTTTAGGTATATTTTGGCCCCTTCGGTAGATTTCGATATTGAGAAGTGGGACACATTGAAATAAAATGACATTCCGTGGGAATTTTGACCACATCGTTGAGTCCAGAATGTCATTTTTGATTAGATTTCATATATGATTTGTATTTTTGTGACTCCCAATAAGGTTGAAACATCGAAATTAACTTTGAGCAGTTACTGAAAATCATAGACGGTGGTGACATGGACGCATGAGGAGTCACTACGTGGATGCACGAGATTGCTCCACATGGCAGTCGACGGGCCTAGCAATATAAAAGGAAAAATTTCAGATTCGTACCAAAATGTTGCATGAACTTTCATCAGCCATATCTCATAAATTTTTTGTTCGATTTTGTGCACTCAAAAGGCTAACCTTGTGTATATTTTTGAGAGGAACATCGTGGAAGTGTTGAAAATTGCTTTTGACATGCCATTAGAGGTAAAACTCACTATTTTTCTTTTCATATATTATCGTAAATTGTCAAAAACTTTGAATTGCAATATCTTCGTTATTTCTTATTAGAATTAAGTAAATTTCGGGTCTAAACTGTACTAAATTTTTAGGCACACACCGTGGTATATTTGAATTTTGTTAATTTGATTGTATTTTTGACTAATCTAGTCAAGATGATGTTGTAGTAAATGTTTTCCTTTAAGAAATATGATGTGATTTTTAGGTTGTTTCTCATTATTCTGAGCCTCATTTTGTGTTCAATTTGTGGCTGTAGACTCAGAGTGATGTAGAGATTATGTTAAGGGGGTTGGTTTCGTATTTCGAGCGTGGGCCCAATTTTCTCCATTTTAGTTGCAATTGATGTATTTTCCCCTGTTTCTTGAGATATTATAGTCGGAACAGCCGTATTTATATTGTGATTCCTATTTTGATAGTTGAGCAGCATTTGGATGCGATCAGGATAGGTAAAACTCATGTTGACTGATTCGGAGCACGTGGTTTCACCTTCTAGGTAGGGTAGGTTTTTCTTACTACTAGACTGAGTTGAAATGTGTAGAGAGAGCTTGTTTTTTGTTGGAGATTTTTGAGTAAAGTAAGTATATATATATATATATATATGTTGCTGAGAATGTGATTATTGTTGGACTATGGTAATACCTGCATTTGTTATGGTACTTATTTTTAACACTATGTGGGCTGTAATTGCTTCTGGGAAGGGTTGTAAAGGCGAGATAGAGCGCGACTGAGATAAGTTAAGCGTTGATGTCACCTGTATATATATGTTTGACTATTTAAGTGCGAATTTGCCCTGTTTGGCCTACTGATATTGATAGCTACGTGTGTTCAGTATGTTTCTAATTGCTTGCTACTCATACTATGACCATATCCTGCTTAAGGTTCCTCCTCCCCCCAGACTGAACTAAAATATGTGGTACATGTCTGTATATGGTTGGGATTCACTAAGTATATGATACATGATGACTTGGGCTTGTGATCACTATTTTGAGTACTGTAATGACTATAACTGTCATACCTATTGGGTTGTGGCACTATTAAATCGGGAATAATCTTGGTGAACGTTAAGTGTAACATATGCCATATTATTGGTATGTATATCTAGCTTAATGCTTGACTATCGGTGTGAGTGACCTGGTGCTAGTGGTATGAAATACCTTGAAGGTATGATTCTGTTGACACTTGTTGTTCTGGATACCTATTGTACTTGGTAGTTAGGTTTTCTATGGATACTCTGGGTACATGTATTTATTTTTGGTTGTAACGAACTTGTCTACGACTAGACATGGTTCTATTGAGATGTATGCCTATTTGGCTACGTGTATACCTATTGGGTTGTCTGGTACTAGGGGAAATATGTTACATTTGGGAGATTAGTTGTCGGTTGTACTCCTGACTATGCATCGTGATTCTGTTGGGTGGTGTATGATTATACTAGTCCCTTGGTTATTTAGTGACGTGGTTGTAATCCTGATTGCAAGATATATGTCATACCTTGGGAAGTTGTTGGGCTATCTGTTGTTGTGGGGCGTTTGTGAACACTTATCAATTGGTTTGGATTCCATCTTGTTCTGGGGACTTGTTACATTACCAGTTGGCATGTATATTATCCACCTGGTTATTTATTACACTTATCAGTTGGGTTATTTGTTGTGATTCTAGATGGGCAAGATACCTCTGGTTATCTATTCTCTATGGGTATTAGCCAAGGCTTAAGCTAATGCTACCATAGAGTTGTTGTGCATAGGTCCACATATTATATATATACATAGGATGACTTGGGTGACCCACAGGATCAGTTATCATGGATCGACATAATATACATTCTAGGATCAGGTGACTTATTCCTTCAAGATAGAGGGATTCATCCCACTGTTATATATGTACATACCTTGATCGGTGTCACGGACCAACACGATGCATAGGACCAGGTGACACGTTCCAATACGAGATCAGGAGGTCAGGTGCCACGAGCCATCATGGGAAACACGGTTCTTACCTAGTTCCACCGATACACCTATCCACATCCTGGTTGTGTATGAGTGTACCTTCTGGGCTTATGGGGGGACCAGTTGGCGTACAAACATAGATACTAGGGCCTTATACCCACATACCTTGGCCGTGTGACAACGTGATTTGGTTATGCGTGGTCTTTGTAAGTTGGTTTTGGCATACAATATTGGGTCTTGCTTAGTTGGTCCCTCCTAGTTCTACTCGGTTGGTTCTCCTAGTTTTGCGTAGCCGAGCACTTCTGATGCCACAAACGTAGCTTACACTTGATATCTGGATCCCATTAGTCGATATTATTGTACACTGGTTGGGTTGTTCTATAAGGGTTCTGTGATTTTTTATACATGTTTATCTTTGGACTTGAGTGCAGATAGCTGACACTGCAATATTCCATTACACTTATTCTTGTCGTATTTCCTAGGGGTGGGCATTCGGTTCTTCGATTTGGTTTTAGCAAATTTCGGTTCGGTTCTTTAGTTTTTGATTTTGAAAAAGTGTGCACTATATACCAAACTGGAATATTTTGGTTCGGTTCAGTTTTACTCGGTATTTTTAAAATGGTTTTTCGGTGCAACCTAATAAAAAATAAAATGAGAACAAATCAAAGTATAATACACTTAAAAACTTTAAATCATGTTAAGTGATGATATGCTTCCATAGTAATCTTATTGTGCTTAAAAGACTATATTTATCTTTGCTAATAACTTGCACCTCCAACTATTACTTGAGAAAAATAAGCATGTCACGACCCGTACCTAGGGGCCTAGGAGTGACATGGCGAATGGGAACCCAAGAGTCCCCAACAAGCCTCATAGCATCCATATACACATCATTGATCTGGAAACGCATAATTAAACAATAAATACATAGTTATAAGGGAGGGATAAGTATGACACAATCTATGGGGATGCCTTAGGGATAGGGATTAACATGGATTCACATAGCACATACTGTATAAGAACTAAGGGGCGGGTGAGTATGACTCACACTATGGGGGTAGAAGGGACATAGGACTTTCCACGTTTTCACATCTCAACATGAACATATCGTCATATCATCAACATTTGGAGATATAATCATACTCTCCATAAGCAAATAACATAACACATCACAATCCCGTACATAGAGTTTACATGACATACAACAATGACTCTAAATCATGGAATATGATGGGGAAAGACATGTCCCGGGCTCACTCTCAAAGTAAAGACATAAGTGGAAATAACATATTAGATAGATTGAAGGTGACTTTTCCTTGAATGATACGACTCACCACAAACAGCTCTCACAATCCAAGCTAATCGTTAAGAAATGGATGAAGATAGTCTCTGATCTCTATATGCTTAGATCATATAGGCAAAGAGTATGTGTTAGTATATTTGATTATACTAAGTATGTAGGCATACAATACATAAGAACTCATTAAACTTTCAATGTTAGATGACAAGGGCACATATATAGAATGAAGTATATAAGAAAGAATATAATATCAATATGCCATGAAATCCATGATGCATGAGACCTTAACCGTCATCATAAATCCATGCGAGCTATTACATAAATTGCCCGATGACTAGCCCCCTATCGGATGAGAGTAGACTATTTACCAAATGTAGTCTACACTATACCTTACAACTCATATTTTCGGTGTGATGCCCACCTTTCTTATGAACTCATCTTTTTGGAAGGACTTCCATAACATAATCATCCACTAAAGGAGCATAAACATGAACTTATGTTAGCACATAGTTATGGGACTTGAGGATTTACATAAGGGACCTTGGGAATATCCCTCCTTGTCCAAAGGAAGCCTACACCACACCTTACAAACTCATCTTTTTAGTGTGATGGCTACCTTACTTGCGAACTCATCTTTTTGGAAGGATTTCCATAACATAATCATCCTTTAAAGGGGCATAAACATGAACCTACGCTGGCACGTAATTATGAAACTTGAGGATTTACATAAGGGACCTTAAGGATATTCCCCCTCACACAAGTCCGCTCGGTGCTAAGTCATCATCCCACGAGAATACGTATACATATATGTGCTTTCACAAGAGGTAAAGTCCTTTCGAATCATTTCTATGTATACTTAGACTTAAAAGCTAAACCCACTTCATAATCATGCATACTTGGGCTAAAAAGCTAAATCATACTTCATATCATACTTTCATGCATGCGAATAGCTCATTCATATTTGTACATGTTAGCGTAAGTACCTATAATTGCTCAAAGAGCCATATCATAGACATTATGTGATCACATTCTTGCCATACCCATACTTCTCTTAAAATCATAGTCATCAACATAACTGGGTTTTAACCCACATCATAAACTTCATAAAAATCAATATTCATGCATGCATATGCCATGAATAATGAGAGAATAACATGAGTAATAGAGACTCATACTTAAAATAATATTATAAGATGAAATCAAAGTAGAACCACTAAGAAATTCACCATTAAAGCATACTTGAGATTACCCATGCATAGATTCAACATTTAAAAGGGACACACATATTCAAACCTTCATAATATTAATGCAAATCAACATAATAGGGTTTAAATAACTTTAAAAGTATTAATTAAATATAATTCATATCTCAATTTAATCAAATCAACACTAATTTAAAATACTCATATTCAAAGTAAGCTTAAAATTCATAAATTAAGAAGTAAGAAATCTTTGGGGTATTCATGATTGAAAGGAATCATGAATCAATCCCACATACCTCAGATATCTAGAAGAATCAAGAAGAAATCGGTTTGAGAAGAAGGCCCCTCTTGAATTCCCAAGTTGAATCTCCAAGGTCATACTTGAATGGAGCTCTTAGAAGAGAGATTTGTAGTGTTCTAAGTGTAATGAATGAATGGTCTTTTCAGGGGTTTAGGATAGGTTAGAAAGTCACAAGCGACCTTAGAAATCACTAAAATTATGAAAAAGTCATTAATGAAACAAGCACTAAAAAGTGCTCAAGGGTCTCTTGGTGGAGCACCACGGCTCGTGCAAAGGACCATGGACTGTACAAGGGTCCGTGGTAAGGGAGTTCAGAAACTTAACTAAATTTCAAATAAAGGATGCTTCTACTGACGGCTTCACCATTCATACAAAGCTCCATGGTCTGTAGAAGCTCCAACATAAAGATCCAAGTTCCAAGACGTGGATTTGATACTTAGAGAATTTTGAAGACATGGCCTTCATGAGACCTCACCATAAGCCATGATAGGTTGTACAACTTGTACAAGGGTCTGTGGTGGGTTCCTTAGCTGCACAATGGCTTTCAAGACAAAAGAACCTACCACGAGCCACTTTCATGGCCAGTAGTAAGCACCACGAGCCGTGAATGGCTCAATGGAAGGCCACTTGGTCTTAAACACCACCATAAGCCAAAAACCATCATGCACATGGCCAAGGTCCACCCCTAAGCAGCCTCCACAGCTCGTGGACCTCTCCATGGCTCGTGGAGGTGACCATGGAGTGTTACCTTTGGTTGAAACTCCCAAAAGCTAGATTTTTAGGCATCATCAAGGCCTCCCGAGGTCTGGGTCCTGATAGAAGACATCCTTTAGATGGCATAAATTAGCAAAAATATGTTCGAATTTATCTTGAAAAATAATATTCCAAGTTAACTACATAAATTATAAATTTGTTGCTACTTTGACTTATTTCACAAATGATTTAATTGCTAATTGATTTATATATATATAAATATAATTTTATTTTTATGGTCTAATATATGTATAGTTTGTTTAAAAAAATTTAATAAAAGTTCAGTTCTTTGGTGCATTGAAGTTTCGAGACCCCTACACCGAACATCGAACCAAAGAACCGATCTTTTGAAAAAAAAATACCTACTCTAAATTGAAAAATTGAAGAACCAAAATAGAAGAATCAAATTACTTTTGTTCAGTTAGGTTTTTTGATTTTCTGGTATTTGTGTCCATCCCTAGTATTTACTATATTTCATTCTTTCATTAGTACTCACCCCTATGTTTCTGCTATAGGATGTCGCTATCGAATTAGGAGCTTTGTAGCCGCTACAGGAGACATTCGTTGAGTATCAACAGTTTTGGGATATTTTACAGTCTCCTTCTATTCTCTGGGTTATCTTTTGTATTCAAACATTGGCCTTGTACATTATAGTGTTGGCTTGTTTATGTAGGAATCCATTCTGGATTACATTTATGGATATATATATATACATATATATATATATATATATATATATATATTTCTTACTTGAGTAGTGAGTCAATATTAGCTCTGTATAAGTGACTTCTATTTCCTAGGTAGATCGTGTTTGGCATACTTATATATTGCAAGTATCTTTGTGATTAGTAATTCAGGACTGATACCATGGGTATTAGGTTGACTTGCCTATAAGCGGGATCCTACATGTGCCATCATGACCTGAAAGGCCGAGTCGTGACAAGATGGTATCAGAGTGAGGTTCACTTGTCTCATTTGTACAGAGTTGTCATCTAGTAAAGTCTTGCAGATGGGCGCAAATACGTCCGCAACTTATATTTAGGGGGCTACGGAATGCTTAGGAAATTCCCTTGTTGTTGATTCTATTCGTGCAATACGGTTTGTCAACCTCTTAAAATCTGGTAGTTTCATCCTTTCCTAAGATATGCTACACGGGAGAGACCTCGAGCAAAGGTCAAGCTTTGCAATCAGTCCACGAGAGGAAGCAGCCCCAGAGTCTGTGGAGTAGCAACATGATGCCCCAACTTCTCCACAGTCGGAGGCACTAGTTTCTTTGCAGGTCCAAGCCATTTTTGTGATTACACCAGAGGTACAAACAACTCTCGGGTAGTTGATAGTTGTATTAAGGGCCTATTGGCCAAGCCAGTTCCTTCAGCACATGTCCTAGTCGGATACGCCCATTTTGGTGAGTAGTTAGTTATAAAGACCAAAGGGGCAGTGACAAACAAGCGCAACATAAGGAAGGTTTCAGTGGATATCGATCTGGATGCGAGGGATCGAGAAACAAATCGTTATCGATGTTTCAGGTAGGGCCATTTTATGTAGTCGATCAGAGCTCTAGGGCCTTAGAGGTTGATAACATCGCCCGTCACAGTCAACATAGTAGAGCCTGAGCTTACCTAGGATGTTATAATTATAGACCATTAGATCACTGGTCCAAAGAGTGCCCAGAGTGTAGAGCAACCCAATTAGCTTTACGGGCTACTGAATTATCTTCTCTACAATACATTAGGGCCAAAGAGATGGTTTTGGTCATAGAGGTGATTGATATAAGCATAGGGAGGATCCATAGAGTTCTTAATAGGACTCAGGGGGTATTGTTAGAGGCAGTGAATATGGGGGTGGAGGCGACATCAAAGATAGGGTATGTCAAGGCCAATCTTATACCACCCCAGTTCTATCAGAGGACGAAGCATCAAATGATTCCACCTGCAGGCATTAATATTTCACGCTGCAACTGCCTTCGGCTTGATTTGATCTAGTTCTACATTAGTATATGTATTTGTTTGTTTCGCAGCTTGCTTGGGTATGAGTCCCGAGTCTTCTTTTTTCTTGAATTTGAGTATTGACTTTAGAGGTTGATTTTTTAGTGAGGGATCAAGTGTGCAGGTCATGTATGATTACTCTTCAAACTTATGATATTCAGACAAATTTGACATCACCAGATAGGCTTGATTTTGACACTGTCTTGGGTATGGATTGATTGGTTGAATAACAAGGAAATGGGCTAAAGCTCCTACGTATGAGTGTGATTATATTAGCTATTGTCTGCAGCTATTAAGGTTAGCTTGTGAGCCATCTATGGCTAATTTGTAGGGACTGCTTGCGAGGAAATAGGAGACAGGGTAAAGTTTATATACAGGAAATATGGCTATAGTTATGGGTGACTGTGGTTACTCAGATATCTGGTGGGGGTGGGATTGAGGGCATGTATAGTTAGTCTGTTACGTTCCTATTACATTTTGGGTGAATGAGCAGATGGCATGAGCGACTGACTTGTGAGGACTCTTTAGAGATTTTTACACTAATTCTCTGTATATACCGACAGATTGTCATACCTCCGATTAGTTACACTTACCAGAATTGCAGTTTGACACTGAGAATGGCTATGACGGTCGTATTTACTACTCATTGTAAGCTTAGAGTACAACTTTATGTGTTTTTGATAGGAGTCTCGATGTGTTTGAGGCTGCTGACAAAGTACTTTTGTGGGTACTAGCCCTGAAATAAGGTAATGTAGTTAGTTGACGGGATAAGCTTAGCCCAAGATAGATTGGGCCATCCAAGATTCTGAGGCAAGTTAAGCTTGTGGCATATGAGTTAGTTGTGCCACCAGTATATTCTATCATAAAGTTTGTCTTTTAGGTATCAATGTTGTGCCATTATATTCAGTCAGGTTGCATGTGCTTCAATAGAATTTAGTTGTGTTAAATG
Organism: Solanum clarkiae; assembly: GCA_011800125.2. NCBI lineage: Eukaryota > Viridiplantae > Streptophyta > Magnoliopsida > Solanales > Solanaceae > Solanum > Solanum clarkiae. The sequence goes on from JAABOM020000096.1 coordinate 10,953,274, forward strand.
ACCATTTGATTTTTGTTGAGAAATCGAGAACTTTTCTATCTAGAGGTGCTAGGCAATGGTGTTTTAGGGTTGTACTAGCAGTTAAAATATAGTGGTAAAATCTCCTGATCGAGGAGACTATTTGGGGGTGAGAGACGGACCTGGGGGTTGCACCCCACCTTATTTGAGTCTTTGGGTATGCTTTTACTCTTACTTTTGCAGACAAAAGTTCTTTTTGTCGGGATATTGTAATGACCCTCCAGGTCATTTATATATTTCCGTGATTATCTCATTAGTTTGACTATATGCATAGCGACCCCAAACCATTTTTGATTTATTGGTACTATTAGGGTGGTTATTGGATGAATCATTTGAGATTTATATAGCTTTTCATATTGGACAGAAGATTTTAACTATAAAATGAATTTTGAAATAAAGTCCTAGTAAACAGCTCGGAGTGGAATTTTGATGGTTCCATCAGCTCCAAAATGACCAAATTAGGCTAGGAGCATGTTCGATGCAGTTATATCAGGTGTTGTAAATTATTAGCTGCTGAAACGGGTCTATAGTTGACTTTAGTCAACATCCATAGTAAACATGCCCAATATGAGAATTCTGACTGCGCAGTTAGCTCCAAAACATCAAGTTTGGTCTAGGAGGACTTTAATGTAAAGTTATGAATTTCTATAACTGTGATCTCAAGTATGATAAGGTATATTTTAAATGATGATGATGATGTTATAAAATCTATGATGATGCTATGCTAAAGAGGGTGATGCAACCTTAATGTTTATGATAATGATGTTAAGGTGGGGATGTCTACCCACACTATGATGAAAAGCAAGTAAATAGACTATTCTTATGATATGATGTTCTCATAAAAGCTATGATGACTATTCATGAATTATGAAAGTATGACTTTAATGTGGTATGAACTATATTGAAAGCTATGTATATACATGATTTACGTATTCCATTGGATATGACTTAGCATCGAATGAGATTGGTGGTGGAGACTCGACCTAAGAGGTCCTTAATGTAAAGCCTACCTCTCTGATAACTACGTGCATTGTAGGGATGATGATTATATGCCTATATGGTATTATGTTAGCGGATCCACATAAGTAAAACATATGCCGAAATGGGAAGGTTCCCTTAAGGTTTCATGTTAAAGTAGTTACCAAAATAGGAAGGGTCCCATAAGGTAAGGTGTAGTCTACCCTAGCAAAGTAGGCTACTATTTTACTCGATGTAAAGACAACATCAGGATTCCATGTAATAGTCTGCCTGGTCTTATATGTAAGATATGGTCTTATTCTCACATATGTAATGTAAAGTTATGAATAGATTTGATGATGCTTCTTCTCATAATTTTAAACTTGCATGCTCATACATATTGTGTCCTTATTGTATTGATTATGTTTATGCATATTGATACTATTATGATGTCCTCTAATTCATGGCACACCTATATACTTGGTACATTCCATGTATTAACGCGTACTTTTTGTCTACATGACCTAACCATGTAGGTACGGATGACAAGACGACTATTCCATTTCGTGTTAAGATTTGGATATTAAACTTGAAGACATGTTGGTGAGTTCCCATGCTTCGGGATCAAGCCCTATGATGTTTTCCCTTATGTTGAGACTTCATCAATTCATCCTTCGGGATCAAGCCTTATGATGTTTTCCCTTATGTTGAGACTTCATCAATTCATTTTTTTGATGTATATCTTGAGGGTGAGCTAGTGAGTGATGTCACCTAAGCTACACCTTCTTTTGAGGCTAAAATGTCCATTGTTAAGATATATAACATAATTAAAGTTAGGGTCGAACCCACAGGGAATATGGTAGACTTAGAAGAATTCAATTGCAATTCGGGTTGATTAACCATCTTATCTCTCCAAAAAGGGGGGAGGTTATAATAACTATTAAAAGTAATTCTAAGCTAAGACAAGTGTTAAACCAGTATGAAGAGGAACTAGAGTATTGTGTTCCCCATGATTCCCTAACTCAGTATTACCATATAATCGAATTCTTTTCCAGTGTGTAGCATGAAGAACAGTAAGTTAAGTTCACCAAAATCTTTGGCCCAGGCGAGAGGGGAATTTCACTATGTGATTTGGTGCATCCTCGCAGTGTGACATTACTAACCCTTACCTGTTGTTTCAGTACAACCTCCTCTTGGCCTAATTCATTTGATTAGATAAGAAACATCGATCGAATCCCATTATTGATCTATTTTTCTATTTATTACTACCTTGATCCAGTCAGTAACACTAGACGGATTCTAATATTTGCTACCATTAGAAAGCATTCAATATTGAAGAGAAAGAATTAATACATGCATGCATACTTTTTAAGATTTATGATTTATCTGATTTTACCTTGTTAGTTCTTCATGGTTCTCACAACCCTAGTATGGATTTAGCTACTCATGATAAGTATAAATGCAAGACTTATGAATATGAATAACATAATTGAGCACTTACACAAGAGAATTAAGCACAAGAAATTCAACTCTTCATTGAGAATCACAAGATTGAAATTAAAAGATGAAAATAAAGTTTTACAAATGTTTCTCAAACTCTCTAATGTTCCTCTACTATTCCCTATTCATTCTCCCTTCGTCTTCTTTGAAAAATAACCTAAAAAATCTATTTATAGTGTTTAAAATACAAAGCCAAAAGGAATTGTTGCATTGTAAACTGTTGCTTCAATTCTAGAATTGTCTTCTATGACACCGCTCTACGTCTCACATAAGATTCTATAGCCCATAGGGGGTTTTGGCTGATGCAATTTCAAAAAGTCCCCACCTTTTGATCCTCAGGGTATGATACCAAGTCTAGTACTCATAAAGTCTTCTACGACTCATCTGCATCTTCTTAGACTCAACTTCAAAAATCCACCCTTCATTGGAATTGTACATGGAACTCTCTTTACAACTCGTAGAATACTCTACGGCTCGTAAAGGGTCTCGTGGAACATCATTTTCAGCAACTTCTGCACACTTTGCCCAAAAATTATGTCAACCTTGAAATCATGCAAAACAAATGTAAAAACACATCAAACTTACTAACATTACATTGAGAACACACCAAATTGCAAGTTTAAAGCATCGAAAGTATTGTATTGTGACAGCACATCAACACCCTCAACTAAAATATTTGCTTGTCCTCAAGCGTCAGACTTAATATACATAAGCAACATAGTAAAATACAGACCTTAATCTAATGGTATATATCACATCAAACTTAAGCATAGATACCCACACCACTTTTAAAGCACAATCAGATAGCTATACAGCAAACCAACACAGATTAATGCATGTGACAATGCAACTATGACAAACAAGGTAACCATCAACAAGCCATAATCTCTGAATTAGTCTAATGTTAACAATGCAATGCAAGTGCCTTCACAGAAAAAAGTCTCATATCTCACTCACAATGATGTTTTAATGTATAATCTTGGGACTATGCAAAATCACTCACTCTCACGAAAGACATTCAAATATCATGCTCAATACTGTATACTTGCCCCTGTACTCATGACTATGACCTTTGACTACTTGGAATAGGATCACTTTAGGACCTTACCGGCTTGTAATGTAGGCTCAGAGAACTTAGGTATGATGTTTTTGGGAACATAGTGACTAAAGGCCCTCCTTGACACAGTGTTTTCTGCACTTTTTTCCTACCAAGACTGTTACTTTTTCATCTTAGTGTCCCTTTCTCCCACTTCAAGCTTTTCTAGGTGCTTTCTTTTCATTTTCAACTTTTTGCCTAGTATTTTCACAACATTTTTCTGTATAGTCATAGCTAAGGCACCACTCATTTTTTTTGCACCCAGTACAAATTTTTTTCTTCTGTCCATGTATCACTAACTTTCCCCGCTCATTTTTTGTTTTATCTCTATACTAGCCACCCTCAACTTAGGCTTTTGGCCCGAGTTGAGTTGCACATTATCCAACCTAAGAACCAGGTCTACTTTTGGTAGCCACCCTCAACTTAGGCTTTTGCCTCAGTCAAGGTGCACAATGTTCAAGGAAGGACCAGGGCCAATTTTAGGACTTTACATCTAATAAGGCTAAGTGCCTTATATTTTTACAAAGAAAGGGTACATATAAGGCTTAATCATTCGAATCAACGGATATTTCACACATTTGGTTGGTTATTTAGGCTAAGTAGATGTTATGAACAATAACCTAAGATCCTTTTCTAACTAACCTAAAGTCTAAATCAAAGTAACAGGAAAAGTTCTAAATTGAAACACAATACATGAATTTAGCAAAGTAAGCTTACATTCACATAGCACTGATTACACTATCAACACAGACTCTCAGTACAGACTCTTAGATCATGTATTTATCTCAATTTTATCCTCACTTATTAGAACAAACACTGTTGATACAATTAAATATGTGTAGTTGCTATCTAAACTAACTAATAAAAAATTTGGTGGATATCATTTTTCACAAAAAAGCACAAAAACACATATATGCCATATATATTAGTACTATATGTTATCAATACTACCTAAACATCCTAAACTTGCCAGTTCAACATAAATTAAATAACCATGGGGGAAAAGAACACAGGTAAGAAAACTCCTAGGATTCAAAATTTGGGTAGTTATAGGCCAAGGCTACTTTGACTTCGCTGAGGTCGATAACTACCCACACCCCATCGAAAAAGAGGTGCATTATCCTCAATGCACATAAACTAATGCAAAATAAAGTACCGGGGTTAGAAAAAACATACTTTGGTGCCTAAGCGCCGATCTGTAGCTGACTATGGCCACCCTCAACCTGCGTGGTAGCCTCCTCAGTGGTAGAACCATGATCGGAGGGGCCAAAACCCCTCAATGTCTCAAGCTCATGATCCTATCATATCTTCTCCTCATGCCTCAACTGCCTCATGACAAGCTCTAGCTCCTCCTGCTCTGTCATCCCCGCATGCAACCATACTATATCTAGATCATCACTAGTGCGTGGCCTCTTCCCATAGGAAGGTTGTGAAGGCTCCTCAGGATCAAATAAATCCACCACCGTTACCGGGGGCACAGTATGTGGGAATGCCACCAGTGTGGCCAAGACGGCCACCATGTTAGCCCGGAGCTATTAGATCTCATTCTGTAGGGCCTTCATATCTGCTTGTCGGATCCTGACTCTGAGTATAACTCCTCTCTAGACGGAGTTATATGAATGGATCTGCTATTGTTGTTGCCTCCCTCATCAGACCAGCGAGTGCGAACAATAATAGCTTGGGTCTAGGCCTGCCCAAGTTTGGTGGCAGCTCATGTCTGTGGTCTATAAGTATCTGGGTAAGGTCAAACACTACGCTCCTCGACTGATCCACTGACCTAGGGGGTCTCCTCCTCCCCCGAGGTCTCGTCTCTGAGCCTCTTCTGCATAGATCAAATGTCCTTATGTCTCAGCTTAGGGGCCATAGTATCTGAAACATACACATTTACCCAACATGGTTAGCCTCATAGGTCAAGAAATGAAATGCACAAATATATCAAACTTGGTTACAAAAGGGTCTATGAAAGCACCTTTATGGCCCGTAGTGAAAACTACGAGCCATAGAAGGCTCTCATAGGAACAATTTCCACCATTTGTATTTACTGGAATGACATCTATGATACCAAGTATAACTCGTAGAAGGATCTATGAGTCATAGATTGAGTCATAGATGATTTCAGTATCTAGACTTTTGCAAGCAGGGATCTATGAGACCTTTCTACGAGCTGTAGGGTAATCCATGACTTGTACAAGGTCTCATCTGATGGATTCTCGTAAACATCCGGCTTCTAGATTTTATTCGAAGGGCAATTACAGCTTGTGGAAGTTTTCATAGGTTGTAAAAGACCCTCTTATGATAGAAAACCAGTGTCCTGAGTGTCTAAGCCCCTCATATGGACCCCATACGATATGTTCAACAATAATTTCAGCATTCAATCAATACGCACACACCCACATGACTCATATTAAAGCACCCAACACCCCGCATGAAATTTCCATATATACCCCATCGAAAATCATTTAACATGCTTTCCCAATCCTACCAATCCCGTTTGAATGAATTAGCATCAAAATCACAAACACATGCCATCACACAATGAATTTTCAATGTACATGATCAATTTAATTCAAACGATATGTGAGCACATTATTTTCAAACATATCATTCAAAATGTAAGGACAAGGAAAACACACCCATTTCTAGCCTAAACACATACTTACACATTGGCAACTATACACTTCAACTTTCATACACAACAATAGCACACATGAGTTCACATCTCGAATTATCATACCCTTCAATTTAGTTCAATCTAATCACATAATATTTGGTAAATAAAAAGGTTTTTAAAGATCGATAACTTACCAAATTGAATGACCAAATTGTAGGAATTGAAGGAGGAAGTGAGGTAGTGAAACCCTAGGGCTGCCCGAAAAGTGGCCTGAAAATGGTGGGAAGGATTCTCGCCCCTGATCAGAGGAATGAGGGGGTAGGGTTTGCAAGGTTTGACTTTTAAATTTAGGGTAAATAGGGTCAAAATATTTCGACCCCATTATTTATATATTTAACCGAGTCGGTTAAAACTAATTGGCCTTGACTCTACGAAACCCTGATTACGGGTCGTAGAATGTTTTACAGCTCACAAATCACGGTGTTGTAGAAGGTGCAAACTATAGCTTTGAGGACTGTGTTTCACGGACCCGTCTACAAGTTATAGATTAAGATATGACTTATAGAGTTGGTCGTAGAAACCTCAACACTTAGTCAATAAATCATAAAACTTACCTGGGGTCCACGAGCCTCATTCGTGACTCATAGTTTTATCTACGGGCCGTAAAGTTGGCTCATGGATGGGAATGCACACTTTTTGCTCACTGGAAGTGTCTTTGAGATGTTTTACAGGTCGTTGATTGGCATACGACCAGTAGAACCAGTTGTAAAAGCACTTCTTGGTGCCTTTTCAACTAAGGATGGCTGACTCATCCATGTACCTGCACATTCTTCACAGAACACATTGTTACCCTATATGCAACCAGCCCAATTGAAACAACCACAAAAAGTGCCCAAAAACGTGCCTCGAAATACCCATAATTTTAATTTCCATATATCCATTTGAAAAATCTGACTTCATATTTGTGATCAGAGGGTCAAAATTAGGTGGAAAAGGGTCTAACCTCTATTTAAGAGCGAAAGAATAGCAATTATACATTTTTAAGTGATGATTTCTAGTGAGCTCTGTTCGCTATGCTTCTGCGATGCGCCTTGGGAACGCTTTAGTATAAAATCTTCTCCGTGACACAGAGATGTGTATTTGCTTGACAGTATTTTTTCAAGTGCAGTCCAAAATATTCTAAGTGTTGGGCCGAAGTTTTCCAAACGTGTTTTTATCTATAATTAGTCAAATTTTACCCTTATATCATACTAAATATTTTCCAGTACTCCACAAAACATTTAGAAATATTTTCACTCCAAATTCCAAGACTCAAAACCCTCATCCAAATTTAAGGATTCTCTTCAATCTTCAAGTCTCCATTGTCAACCTTCACAAAGAACTTCTCGAAGCTAAGGTATGTGATGTTGAACCATTGGGTCCTTTCATCCATGGTGCCTAAGTCTCCTTTTTACTAATATTGCATGATTTAAAGTTGATTTTACATATGGGTCTTGTATATTGGGAAATTTACTACACAGTGATTTTAGTTCATGAAAGTATGATTATTTTAGCATGTTTTGAGCTCTAAATCTTGGATCTAATGTTGGATTTGATGAGAGGTTTTGATGTGAATGTCTTAGAGGTATTGCAAGGTGTGGATTGATGGTTCTACTATAGATTTTCTTGCATGATTTCATCTCTAAACTGCATGGTCTTTTACCCCCATTACACACTCCCAAGGTGTTTGATAAAATATCCGGCTAGGGTTTCTTGAGGAGTTGAAGGACCAAAGAGTGAGATATGATATGAATGATGTTATGATGATGAGATGAACTTATATATATGATGAATCCTATATAAAGTGTAGAACTCGACCATACCCAATCCGGGGAGTCTAGCGCCCATATAACCTAGATGAGGGTTAGTACTCATCCACCTAAGTGATGGGGTGGCAATACCACTAACCTAGATGGGGTTTAGTACTCATCAACCTATATGAGAGTTAGTACTCATCCACCAGGGTGATGGGGTGGAATCATCATCAACCTAGATGAGGTTTAGTACTCATCCACCTAAGTGATGGGGTGGCAATATCACTAACCTACCAAGGGATTCATACTTTGGAAATCTAGATCGGTCGCTTCTACACATATGATATTTTATACGTGCATGGGTTACTAAAGCATGTTTTACTTATGCGTTGATCATATATGTCATATTGCTATATTATGCCTATTGCCTATTGTTATGCATGTTGATTGTAAAACTTATCTCTTGTTGCATTACATCCCACATACTTAGTACATTCAAAAGTACTAATGCATACTCTTGCCTACATGATATAACCATGTAAATCGGAGCCCAAGTTGATCATCCTCCTTCTCCACGTGGTTAGACGGTGCTATTCCAAGCTTGTTGGTGAGTCCTCCATATCGGGGACCTTGGTTTATGGTTTCCTCTTATCTATGTATTGAGACACTTTATTATGTTCTATTTGACTATGAGGGTGAGCCCAGTTACCTTGTCCCGTTCCCCGCTCTATCTATGTATTTAGAGGTGTTTGTTGGACAAGTTGTGTATTTATGATATGAGCCATGACTCCTTGTCTTGTAATGTTGTTGGTTTGGCAAGTTTTCCCTTAGCCCCAATTCCCTATCCTATTCTATATGCCTTTTATATGCTTTCGCGACCAAGGATGTGTAATGACACGTTAAGAGGCTTGTTTGGGGTTCCTTCGGGTTTCTCATTCATCGTGTCACGTCTAGGCCCTAGGCTTGGGTCGTGACACCAATGTCCAATACTAAAACCAAAATGCGAGAAAGTAAACTACCTACAGTCCAAAAGCTAAAAGAAAAGTACAACTACAACTATTACATCAAGAATCTTGGGTTGCCTCCTAAGTAGCGCCCAATTTATTATCGAGTCATGATTTGGATAACTTGGTTACTCAGACTTCATCAAGTGTCCAAACCTCTTTCCTCAGATCATTTGGCCTCTTCATTGACTGACAGATATTGAAGACAACGTTTTTATAATTCCATCAAAACCTAAGTTAACCAGCTTCCATATCAACTAGTGTCTGACCAGTGGCTAAGAATGACCTTCCCAAGATGATTGGGACTTCAAAGTTAACTTTACAATAGAGGATCACAAAGTCTATGGAGAATATGAATTTCTCAACTTCAACAAGCACATCATAAAGTATCCCTATAGGCTTCTTTACCGTGTGGTCAGCCATCAACAACCGCATGCTCGTCGGAGTAGGGGATCCCAATCCTAGCTTCTTGAAGACCTCTAGGGGCATCAAATTTATACTGGCACCGAGATCACACAATGCCCTTGCGAACTCCATATCTCCAATAGTGTAGGGTATGGTAAAAACATCAGGATCTTCTTGCTTTTATACCAAGGACCTCATAGCAATTGCACTATAATGTTGAAACTCTTGGGAGAGCTCCTGACTCACAGTGCACTTCTTCGTAACTAGGTCCTTTATGAACTTCGCATACTCTGGTATCTTCTCCAACACCTCAATGAGAGGGATGTCGATGGAGAGTTGTTTCAGCATAGAGAGAAAATGCTTGAACTTGCCCTCTTCCTTCTTTTTTTTTAATTCTCTAAGGTAATAGAGGAGAAGGCCTAGGAATGGGCTTCAGCTTCTGTGGCGCCTTTGCAATATCACTCACCCCATCCTAGCTATGATCATCTCTGGTATCCGCTTCCTTAACCTCAACTGTATTCTCTCAAACATCATCCTCATCTACTGGCATGGGGGGATCAATAATACTCTTGCACCATGAGTAGTAACTGACATGCAATGCCCTTCATTGTTTTGGTTCTGAACTGTGTTGCTAGGCAGTGTACCTCTCTGATGCTGGTTGAGTTAAGTTAACACTTGACCAAACTATTGCTCAAGTTGTTTGATAGCAAAAGAATGAGACTTGATTTTCTGATTTCTGATGGAGATGTCAGATTTCATCCCTCTCTGAGTCTCATCCTGTATCTCAGCTTTCTTTAACAGGCAGTTAAACATCTCCTTAACTCTGGAAATACTAGCACTAGTATCGCGGTTGTGTGGTGGCACATAAGGACCATTTCTGTAGCCATCTCTGTCGCCCCAATCTGTATCTCTGTCTTGGTCCCAATTCCTATCATTGTAATCTCCATGGTTGTCTCTAAAAGCTCCATCTTTATTATAGTTCTAACCTTGGTTTCTTTGACCTTGGAGCTATTAGTCTTGATTAGACCCTTGGGCGTTGGTCCAAAATTCCCCATCTGATCAGCAATGAAGCAAGTGTCCTCCCCATTATAGGGATCATCATACATAGGTGCTCACGGAGGCAGATGAACAACTACATTAACTCATTCCTAATTCTGCTTCATCATCACCTCCATACCTGCACGGATTCAGGAAAGCTCTTACATAATCTCTTCATTTATTTTAGCTTGCTCCAAATCAATACTGGCAATGCATGAACTTTTGATAGATGATTTGTCTCTTTGCCTCCATGCACGATTTGTCTTGACCACCCTTTCCATCCTTTCATTGATCCTTGTAAATGGTTGATCTCAGAACATGCCCTCTATAATGGTATCAACACAGACTTGACTATTCTCATCTAGGACACGGTAGAAGATCTCTTCCAAGGCATCAGCAATAATTTTGTGGTCTGGGACACTCCTCAAGCACTTTGTGAACCGTTGCCATGTAGTACTGATCGAGTCACCAAAAAGTTGCTTGAAGTTGTTAATTTGATCTTTCAACTTGAGCTTCTTCCATCTCGGTAAGTATCTCTCCAAAAAGTCCTTCTGCAACTTAGCCTAACTAGTGATAAAACTTTGTGGGAGCTCAGATAGCTATAGCACTGCATTGTCTGTCAGAGATAATGGGAAAACACGAAGTCGCACAGCATCTTTAGACAGATTATGTGTTCCCATCACACCCTTGTAGACAAATGCAAAGCTGTGTAGATAACTGCGGATCCTCTAAAGGTAGGCCCCCGAACAACCCACGGTTCTACAACATCGGAAGCAACCCACTCGAAACCACAAATTTTGTGTCAACCAGTAGTGGTGGTAACACAGTAGCTTTAGTAACCTCTATAGCCATAGGGTTCAGCTGATATTGGTTCTACTAATAAGCTTCGGCATTGAAGTCTTGTAGCTGTGGAGCAATGTCCTCAAGAGGAGGTGAGTTGTCATTATTTGCATTCTCATTCTCATTTCGGTTCAGAGCCGCATTTGCCGCGTTGTTTGCATTATCTTGGACATCCTTCTAAGTCTTTTTTGGATCTCTGGGTCAAACGGAGTCAAGAGTATGCATCGACTTTGCGATTAGGCATACACTACACTTGTACCCTGAAAGAAAACAAAAACATCAAAAAATGTAAAATGAGGGAAATAAGGATTAATTCCCAAATTGCTTGAATTAGACTTGGCAACGATGCTAAAATCTTGATGTCACCGAAGCTACACCTCCTTTTTGAGGCTAAAGCAATCATTGTCAAGATATATAATCTAACCAAGGTTAGGATCGAACCCACAAGGAATATGGTAGACTTAGAAGAATTCAACTGCAATTTGAGTTGATTAACCAACTTATATCCCCAAAAGAGGAGGAGGGCTTTAATAACTATTAAAAGTAATTCTAAGTTAAGACAAGTGTTAAACAAGTATAAAGAGGAACTAGGTTAATGTGTTCCCCATGATTTTCTAACTCAGTACTACCAGACAATCAAATTCTTTTCCAGTGTGTAGCATGTCGAATGGCAATTTAAGTTCACCAAACCTATTGGCCCAGGAGAGGGGCGAATTTCACTACGTGATTTGGTCCATCCTGATAGTGTGACATTACTAACCCTTACCTATTGTTCCATTACAATCTCTCCTTAGCCCAGTTCGGTTGATTAGACGAAAAACATCGATTGAATCCTGTTAATTAATCTCTTTTCCTATTCCTTACTACCTTGATCCATTCAGTAGCATTCGGCGGGTTCTAATGCTGGATACCATTACAAAGCATTCAATACAAAGAGAATTAATTAATACATGTATGCACACTTTTCAAGATTTATAAATTTTTTGATTTCATCTTGTTAGTTCTTCATGGTTCCCACAATCCTAGTTGTATATTTAGCTACTCGTGATCAGTGTAACACAAGACTTATGAATTTTAATAACATAATTGAGCACTTACACAAGAGAATTAAGCACAAGAAATCCAACTCTTGAATGAGAATCATAAGATTGAAATTAAAAGATGAAAATAAAGTTTTTCAAGTTTTCTTTCACTCTCTAAAGTTCCTCTACTGTTCCTGCTTCGTTCTCTCTTCATCCTCTCTAAAAATAACCAAAAAAATCTATTTATAGTGTTTAAATACAAATTAAAAATGAATTAATACAACTAGATCGACAGACTCTACGAAGCACTTTACGGGCCATATAACAGTTTACGACTCGTGATGGGGCTTTAATGAACTATTTTTTCGATTCTGAAATTTTCTTCTACGACACCCATCTACGACTCGTATTAGATGGCCCGTAAAGGGTCTCCTGGAACATCACTTTCAGCAACTTCTGCACACTTTGCCCAAACTTTGTGCCAACCTAAAACCTGCAAAACAAACATAAAAACACATCAAACCTACTAACATCGCATTGAGAATACACCAAAATCTAAGTTTTAAACATCAAATGTATTGTATTTTGACATCATATCAATAAGCTATGTGCTAGTCCCTGCTAAGATCTATGATGTAGAGGCATAATTTGGACCTTAATGGATTGATGTATATTCCCTATAGGAGCTATGACTTTTACTTTGACAAGCTTCGGCTTTCTTATTATCATTTATATGCTTACTTTAGCTTATGAATACTTATGATACGAAATCGAGACCTGGATGGGATGCCTTCAAGTTACATTCGTCGTGTCATGGCTAGGCTCTAGGTCTGGGTCATTACTAAAGTGGTATCAAAGCACAAGGTTTGAGAGGATCCTAGGGAGTCCAACATGCTACATCGAGTAGAATCTTTTCATTGGTGTGAAGTGCACCACATCCATGAATAGGAGGCTATGAGACATTTTAGGAAAACTTTATTTCTTTTATATTCTATGTCGTTCCTTCAAAGCTTTCGTATCCTAACACTTGCCCCTTGGTGTTTTCATAAATGACTCCACAATATGCTCTATTGCTAAGGGGAAATGATGCTAATGCGAACCAAGCTCCTCTGGCTCTCTAAGTTCCTTAAGAAAACTAAGTTTCTAATGATGAGCTTAAGCTACAATCACCACATTGGCTTAACTCGTTGCTTCTCGAAAGACTCCTACTCCAGCTTCGAGGATAAGGAATTTTCCTAGGATAAATCCCATAGAGTTTCGTGGTTTAAAGGTGGATGAAGATATACAAGAGTTTATTGATGAGGTGTATAAGGTGGTGGAGATTATGAGGGTTTCTTCTGAAGAGAAAGCCAAATTGGCGGCTTATCAACTTAAGGGAGTTGCTCAAGTTTGGTTTACTCAATGGAATTCTAAGAGGGTTGATGAAGGTGCTATTAATTGGGAGATTTTTAAGGACACTTTTCTTGATCGTTTCTTCCCACTTGAGCTAAGGGAAGTTAAGGTGAAGGAATTCATGAACTTGAAGCAAAGTATGAGTATGATGAGTATGCCCTCAAGTTCACCAAGTTGTCCAAATTTACTACTTCTTTGGTGGCCGACTCTACGGCCAACCATGAACAAATTCACTTTGATCGTATTCAACTTGGTAAATATGGAATGCAAGGCCGCTATGCTCATTAAGGAAATGAATATTTGTAGACTCATGACGTATGCCGAACAAGTGGAGAGTGAAAATTTGAAAAGATGAGGACAAGGAAGTCCAAGAGGGCTCATTATGATGGTGGGTTCTCTTATGGTAAATTCGGTAGTGGCCATTTCCAAAAAGGCCAAGGGTCTTCTAAAGGTTCTCCTCAAATGTTTGACAAAGATAAATGGGCCAATACTAAGGCTTAACGTGATGTTGGGAAATGTGGTACTATTCCTCCTAAGTGCCCTAGGTGTAGAAAGAATCATGTAGGAGAATGTTTGAGGGGAACAAATGGTTGCTTTGTTTGTGGAAAGATGGGATGTAAGATTGTCGAATGTCCTAATATTGCTAATAAGGGTAAGGAAAGGCATCGACAAGGTCAAGTAGCTCAAAGAGGGAAAGTGCAACAAGGTGCCCAAGCTCAAGGTAATGGTCCATGTGATAATTGATTTTATGCTCTACATGCTAGGAAAGAACTTGATGGGGCTCCCGATGTGGTTACCGGTATGTTGAAAGTCTTTAACAATGATGTATATGCTTTTCTTGACCCTTGTGCCAATATGTTTTTTGTTACTCTTTATGTTTCCATAAAGTTTGATGTGTCTATGAAAGTGTTAATAGAGCCTTATTCGGTCTATACTCCTATTAATGAGTCAATCTTAGCTAAGAAAGTCTATCAAAATTGTTCCATCTCGGTCTTACATAAAGTCGTCCTATGTGATCTAGTTGAGCTGGATATGAATGATTTTGATGTTATTCTTGGTAAGGATTGGTTTCAGACATTCTGTATTTTTATTGATTGTAGGACCCGCAAGGTCACATTTCAAGTCCCCAATGAGCCTATCCTTGAATGGAAGGGAACCAATTCTGTGTTTTAAGGGAAGTTTGTCTTTTATATGAAATATATGAAAATGATTTTCAAAGGTTGTATATCATGTTGTTCGAGTCATAGATGTTGAGTCCCATATTCCTACCCTTGATTCATTCCCCATAGTTAAAGAGTTCCCCGATGTTTTTTCTCGATGACTTACCCAGTATTCCTCCAGTAAGGGAAATTGACTTTGGTATGGATCTCTTGCCTGACACCTAACCTATTTCTATACCTCCGTACCATATGGCCCCGACAGAATTGAAAGAATTTAAGAAACAATTTTGCTTGATAGAAGGTTCATAAAGCCTAGTGTGTCACCATGGGTGCTCTCGTATTGTTTGTAAGGAAAAAGGATGGTTCACTTCAGATGTGTGTGGATTATAGGCAATTGAATAAAGTACCCATACAAAACAAGTACCTTCTTCCAAGGATCGATGACCTATTTGATTAACTACAAGGTGCAAGGTACTTTTCTAAGATTGACCTCTGGTTTGTCCAAAAATATCACCAATTAAGGGTGAAGGAAGATGACATCCCAAAGACGACATGTAGAACTCGGTATGGCCATTTTGAATTTTTGGTTATGTCATTTGGACTAACAAATTCTCCTACCACTTTTCTGGATTTGATGAACAGGATTTTCAAATCGTACTTTGACATGTTTGTGGTGGTGCTCAAAAATGATATATTGGTGTACTCATGGAATGTAAAGGACCATGAAGACCATTTGGATTGTGTTGCAAACATTGAGGGATAGTCAACTCTTTGCTAAGTTTAGCAAGTGTGAATTTTGGTTAAGAGAGGATTGTGTTGCAAACTTTGAGGGATAAACAACTCTTTGCCAAATGAAATGACCTCATCCGCAACACCTAAAACATAGGGGTATTCACTAGACATTTTCCTTTATGTCCCTTGCCACACACCCAACAGGCAAGTATAGAAGACCAGCTAGCACCATTATTATATTCCGGGATATCTCCTTCCCCTTTCTAGAGGCCACTGGAAAGTCTCCCATCTTATACCCAATAACATTACACACAAAAGTATGTGTTAGTACTTTGAATGTACTAGTACATGGGATGCAATGCAACAATAGATAATAAGCTTCATAAACAAGATACATAATCATATACAATAGAATATTAGCTCAATATGACATGCATGAGTATGCTTTAATAAAAACTTGCATGAAAGATAAATTTAACTTCATATCATATCATATGTATGTGGGAGAAGACTATAACTGACATATAAGACCAAGCGAGCTACTACTTGGAATCCAATTAGCTCCTTCTACTGGAAAAAGGTCAATGAACTCCTTCCATTGAGAGAAGGGGAATCTACTTGCTAAGGTAGAACTCCATAAACTTCGCAATTGCATCTTTAATGAATAATATGACTTATGTGGATCCACTAGCCAAGCTTAGCCTGTAAGGACTCCTATGGTGGCACATAGTTAATGAGACAATGGGTGGCTTCTAAGGTTCCTTTACTGAACCCCACCTTAATGCCCCATCCGGTGTTAAGTCATTCACATGGAATATATTTGAAAACATACATATAATCATAATTATTCATAAACTTAAAAACATAGCTTCATCATCATATATAAAGAGTAGTTCATCTTAACTTAAGATCCAATATGTGAGAATGGTCCTTATCACAAGGGCTTTCTCTTTTGGTGAGAATTATCCTTTCACAATCTTTAACTTTAACCTCAGAAGAAGGATTCAAAACATCTTAACTTTGACTTTCATAAAGTTGTAATTGAGCCCTCGTCTTTGGAGATCATACTCCCTTAGATAACTTGATATGATATTGGGTGAGTTCAACATGTAAGCTTTAAATCATGGAGGACTATGCATCAATACAATGAAAATCATCAATTTAAATCATTCTTAAAAAATCCACCACAATCATATGTATCATCTTTCAAACATGGATGTAGAAACATGAAATTCATCTCATAAAATCATCAATTCCATAATGACTCATGGTATCATAACTTTCATAGCTTTGCATTTCATAGAATAGGTCATAATAGAATATTCTTGAAATCAATTCATGCAATTTCATGCAATAGATGAAGAATCTTGATTCTTAGTAGGATAATTAGCAAAAACCCATCAACATTGAATGAAGGATTTAGTAAATTAGGTTTTGGGGCTCCATGAATGGAAGAACCCATGGATGAAGAAACTCACATACTTTTAAACCTTGAAACCTTAATGAAGGAGACTTAAAGAAGCTTGAGAAACCCTTTTGAAAGCTTTATCTTCAATGGAGGAGACTTGAACCTTAAGGAATTGGAAGAACTTGATGGAGGGTTTTTAGAGATAAGTTTGAGAGGATTTGAGAGTATCTAGAGAGAGATTTAGGTCTAATATATAAGAAATTTTGAGTATTTACATATATAAAGGTGTTGGGATAAGTCCCAGTTGACTTCACTTATAAAGAGCAAGTTTGAAAAAATTTCACAACGGGACTAGCGGCCGTAATGCGCCTTGGTCCTTGTACTGTGTAATTTTGTGTGATGTTCAATTTTTCCATATTTTGGCTTAGGGATGGTTTAGGCCACTTTTGAACTATGGGGAATAAGTGGGCAACGCGGACGTGTCATGTACTTTTCTGTTTTGCACAACTTCATGCGAAAAATTATTTTCGATATAGGAGACCTCAAAATCGAAGGTTGCATTTTCCTACACAATTTTGCTTCTTGAAAAAGAATATGAAATCAGATTTGCGAAATAACACATGGATTTTAAAGATATTCAAGAAATACTCGACAAGGACTTTTCGAGTCGTGTTGGGAGGTGTTACATCAAGTAACTACTGGCCCTAAAATCAGATAAGCAGAAGTTACAGTACAAATGGCATGTCCAACAAGCTCCCTATACAATATTCATATTATCCACACAAGATTTATATGTGCTAACTCGATCTAGAAGGATGGAGACTGTAGCCTACTTGAACGTCGATCACATACGCTCTCAAACCAGTTTACAGGCGCTTTACCCTTCCAAATGATCTCATAATGTTGTCAAACTATTAAAAATAGAATCACATTGTCAATACAGTCATTTTGACATCCAAATCACAAGAAATCTATTTCGAGGCCAAAAAAGCAGAAAAATGGGGTATACACTCAAATCCTGGAACAAACCCTGCATAATAATATTCATAAATACCCGATACTATATCTAAAATTCAGGCTCAATTAGATACTTAAAATGATATAAAATAGCCACCAACTCAAGACATTTCTCTACGTACATAATAATATAGGCAACAAATTTTTCAGCATTTTCACTCAAACACAACTCAATTAGCAAATATTGATAATGCCAGAGTGTGTTCCTCGAGAAAACATACAAAATAGACCCAAATTTAACTGAAGTTTGATACAAAATGATAAAGGTATTACTATCCGATGTTTCTCAATAACACTAATACACAATAGCAAAATAGTTAATTTTACCTCAAACGACATGTGAAATGCCATTTATGATGCTTTCACTATGTTCCTCTTGAAAAATTATCCAAATTAGTCTTTTGAATCACTAAAATCAGCCTCCAAACAAAGAAATTATCACATTTCAAAGTTGCTCTCTTCATTTCGTGAAATTTGGAAATATACTATTTATGCCACCTCAATTTACACTGTGAATAAGGATGGGACCTTACAAACGCAGATTATAGGTATTTTTGGTCTCTGCGAATGTGGAGTAGAAGCCCTCTCGCACCAGATTTCAACTAAGTTTATTTTCTTCGATGAGGTATCTAGAACTCGTTCGGAATCTGATTTTCGCAAACTATATATGGAATCTAAGTGGAAATGACATTTCAAATCCAATGGTGCTATCTAAATTTCCATTGGAGATCATTTTGATCATATGTGCGTCCCAGTTCCCAATATCAAAATCTTCTGAAGGGATCGAAAAGTATTTGGAGCCCCAGATATAGAACGAAAGGTCATTTTGGATCAAATTCAACGTTCTGGAGCTAACCATGCTATCAGAATTTCCATTCGAGTATATTTTCCAAGAATGTTGACCAAAATCGAGTATTGACCTATTTTAAAGGTTAAAATACCGAACTTGGTATAAACTGACACAAAAAATCTTGGTACTTTAATCGACCATGCTTCTAGTTAATTTGGCCATTTCAGATCTGATGGAACTGTCAAAATTTCATTCAAGGCCATTTACTCAAACTTTACTACTAACATCATTTTTCAACTTTAAATGGGCCTTTAACTCGGGAAGTTGCATATCTTCCAAACAAACGATTAGGCAATCGAACTATCAGTGCCATCAAGGCACAAATGACTTGGGATCGCTATAGAAATGCTCTAAACAGTGAAAAATACGCAGTTACACCAAAATCGGGTCATTACACAAAATAATCAAGTTTGATTACTTATGCATGATAGATTTTCTGCTTCTAATTTCTGTATTGTTATGATTATTGTTTATGCGTGGCCCCTTCAACCGTTGTAGCATAGTTTTCTTAGCTATGTTACTCTTATTATCTTTATTTTTCTATAACCTAAGATTACATACTTAGAAAATTGTGCCCTACTTACTTAATTTTGCAGGAATGCTATATTTAGAGGTGTATTTTACATGCAACCTTCTTATTTCCTTTCAATATTATGAAGAATCTTTTTGGGGTTCTTGATCTAACTGAGTTTCTCCATATATTTTCCAAAATAGACCCAAATTTAACTGAAGTTCGATACAAAATGATAAAAGTATTACTATCCGATGTTTCTGACAAATAACACTAATACACAATAGCAAAATAGTTAATTTTACCTCACACGACATGTCAAATACCATTTACGACACTTTCACTATGTTCCTCTTGAAAAATTATCCAAATTAGTCTTTTGAATCACTGAAATGAGCCTCCAAACAAAGAAATTATCACATTTCGAAGTTACTCTCTTCATTTCGTGAAATTTGGAAATATACTATTTATGCCACCTCAATTTACACGCTGTGAATAAGGATGGGACCTTGCGAACGCGGATTATAGGCATTTTTGGTCTCCGCGAATATGGAGTATAAGCCCTCTTGCACCAGATTTCAACTAACTTTATTTTCTTTGATGAGGTGTCTAGAACTCGTTTGGAATCCAATTTTCGCAAACCATATATGGAATCTAAGTGGAAATGACATTTCCAATCTGATGGTGCTATCTAAATTTCCATTGGAGAGCGTTTTGATCATATGTGTGTCCCAGTTCTCAATATCAAAATCTTCTGAAGGGATCGAAAAGTATTTGGAGCCCCAGATATAGAACGAAAGGTCATTCTGGATCAAATTCAACATTCTGGAGCTAACCATGCTATCAGAATTTCCATTCAAGTATATTTTCCAAGAATATTGACCAAAGTCGAGTATTGACCTATTTTAAAGGCTAAAATACTGAACTTGGTATAAACTGACACCGAAAATCTTGGCACTTTAATCGACCATGCTTCTAGTTAATTTGGCCATTTCAGAGCTGATGAAACTGTCAAAATTTCATTCGAGGCCATTTACTCAAACTTTACTACTAACATCATTTTTCAACTTTAAATGGGCCTTTAACTCGGAAAGCTGCATATCTTCCAAACAAACGATTAGGCAATCGAACTATCAGTGCCATCAAGGCACAAATGACTTGGGGTCGCTATAGAAATGCTCTAAAAAGTGAAAAATACGCAGTTACACCATAATCAGGTCATTACACAAAATAATCAAGTTTGATTACTTATGCATGATAGATTTTCTAGTTCTAATTTATCCATTGTTATGATTACTGTTTATGCGTGGCCCCTTCAACCGTTGTAGCGTAGTTTTCTTAGCTATGTTACTCTTATTATCTTTATTTTTCTATAACCTAAGATTATATACTTAGAAAATTGTGCCCTACTTACTTAATTTTTGCAGGAATGCTATATTTAGAGGTGTATTTTACATGCAACCTTCTTATTTCCTTTCAATATTATGAAGAGTCTTTTTGGGGTTCTTGATCTAACTGAGTTTTTCCATATATTTTGTGCAAATTTGTGCTAATTTAGAGTTATACTTTAATGTCTTCTAACTTTAAATGTAGGATCTCTTTTAATTGTTGGGATATCTTTCAGTGGAAAGCTAACTTCTTCCATTTGCGTTTCCTCTCAAGTTACACATACAAAAAAACAAATAAATCACCAAATGATGTTTGCAGATCATCATTATGAAAGGAAGATGGTGATTAAGGTTAGTAAAGACATACTGATTATTTGAACTACTTGGAAAAGGACTATTTCATCGTAAATACTCAGCGCAATGCTCAAACTACACTTATGCTTGATGTTGTTGGCATGTCAACATACAATTCTATTGCTTCGAAACTCAACAAAGACTTAAGGTGAAGCAGTGCACCTACATTTTTTTTACATGGACAATAGAAGAGAAATTGTATCATATCGAGACTAATTTAAGAAAAGACTCGGAGCTTTTCTTTTACCTGGAATACTGAACGATATTATCCAAGGAGATTTTGATTGTTCAGTGATAATGAAAAAATGTTGTCTTACCTTCTTAGCACATTTGGGAACCTTGATATAGGGCATAAAAATGTCAAGATGGAATGGTTATTTGGGGGGTGGGTTTGGGGGGGGGGGGGTTGGACACTAAAAATTTTAATTTCACAATCTATTTATTCTTTTTTTGTTCTATATTTAACCTTCGATAGCATGTTAAATGTTTAAGCATCATTTTTTGTTGGATTTGTTGACGAATTATTGAAAAATATTTGGGACATATATCACTATTGTGTAATTTGTGCAATTTAAATGTCTTCTCCTCTTTTGAAAATGCGTTTGTATTCGTATTCTCCTATATATTTTTCAGTCTAATATTCCTATAATAGATGAACCACTAATGTTCCTATTCAAATGACCTCGAAGTGGTGAAGACTATTGAAAAATATTGTGTTTGCCAATTTCAGTCAAGACTATTAATGACTAAAATTTTTAATCAATTTTATTATGTTGTTTACTAGCATTTCAATTTGTTTAAATTAAAAATTAATATTAATTTTACTTTGTGAGATTTTATTGTGTGTGTTATTATTTTTGTTAGTGAAACAATTAGTATTAATACCGATTATTTTAAAAAATCTTCACATCCTGAGGTTTTTGAAATTATGTATAATGTATGTGAGAAGATTTAAGATTCAATACTTTTTGTGTAAACCAAAAAAAAGAAAAGAAGAAGCAACGATTGATTATTTCATGAAAAATTCATTCATTTGAGTTTGGAACTTATGTGATACTGACAAATATCATATATGTATATGTATATATATGAAGAGAATGTTAGGCCTATCTATGTGGCACCCTCATATAATTCTTATTTTTTAAAAAAGTAATTTAGTATTTTAAAAATCAACTAAATAACTCAATGCACGCAAACAAAACTTAACAGACATCATTTCTAATTGAACGGTACTTTAGCCTGTCCCAACTATTTAAAAAAGTCATAATCATCATATTATACTAAAGTGGGAAGCTCTTAACCCAAAAGTTGGATTATCATTTTGCCCCTTGTTATGCCGAAAAATGGCTTTTGTATTTTAAAAAAAAAAAAGAAATTCGAAAAACAAAAATCAATTTCAGCTCAATTAATTTAAGTGAAACCAATTTTTTGAAATTCGAAAGAAAAAACAGAGTCGCCACCTAATTTTATGGATAATTAGGAAACCATTAAAATATTTAAAAAGATCTAACAGAAAAACCCTTTTAAATCCAAAGAAATGAGTTCGGGTTCACATTTTCATTTCGAGAAGGTTTTACGCACTCGAAATGGCCGCTAAATGCGGTTATCCGACAATTAGGTGATTTGACTAACTTTTGACTTAAAAATATTGATTGCCTTTTGAAATTGATTAATTTGAAAGATTTTTGACCAAAATTTTAAAATTTTTGAAAGTTCAATTAAAATGACAAAATCACATTTTTTATTATTCTTCTTATTTTTATTTTTTCTTATTTTTTTTTAATGCAAAATACCTTTTAAAAGAGAATAACATAAACTATTTGAAAATTATTGGGGAATCTAATTAGATTGAAACCAATAAAATAAAAATGTTAGCGTTAATACACAAAATAACAAGCATTCACAAATTATAAAATAATAGAGGGAATTAAAAGGAGGGATTGGGCTTGACCCATTTTCCTATGCTGTTGTATATATACACATGTATATCGGTGTATATAGTGCGATTCTCGCTTCTCGGAATCTGTATAACTTCTTTCTCCTTGTAAATTGCTTCCTTTGCTGCGGGTTGGTAAGTTTGACTCGAAAAGAGAAG
>JAABOM020000096.1:10976564-10992903 GCA_011800125.2 Solanum clarkiae
GGAGGGGGAGGGATTTGTGATAATCAATAAGAAAATAAACTAAACTACCTATCATGAGATGCAATCAATAATAGAGAGCAACTAGGGTATCATGTTCCCCATGATTCCCCAACTTAGTATCATCGGATAACCCAATTCTTGTATAGGGTATAGCATGCAAGGTGATAATTTGAGTTCACCAAACCCTTTGGTCAAAGGTGAGAGGTGAATTTCACTATGTGACTTGGACCATCTCTATAGTGTGAAATATTAACCATTACCTATAAGTCCTAGTACAACCTCCCCTTGGCCCAATTTGGTTGATTAGACGAGAACACATTAATTGAATCCTGTTTATCAATTTATTTTCCTATTCATTACTACCTTGGTCCAGTCAATAACACTAGGTAGGTTCTAATGTTGGCCAACACTAGAAAACATGTAAAACAAAGAGAATTGATTAATACATACATATATCCAATCCAAGAATTGGAAATTATTCGAGTTTACTTTATTAGTTCTTCATGGTTCACACAACTCTAATTGTGGATTTAGCTACTTATGATATGTGTAGATGAAGAAATTATGAATTGGAAAAATATAATTAAACACTCACATAATTAAATTAAGATCAAGAAAACCAAAGAATAATGACAATCATAAGCTTCAAGATCAAGTTTACTCACATGTGTTTTCTCACAATTTTCTCTCTCAAGTATTAAGTTCTCCAAGTACAAACCCTAAAAACTAATGAATAATGACGACCTCTCCTAAAACATATCCTAAGAGTACTATTTATCATAATTATAATTAAGTCCAAAATAAAATAGAAAAAATCATTGGCAAACTTCATGAAAGATCTATACGACTCATAGTGTCTTCTACGGCTCGTAGTCAGGGTCTCGTAATCGGCTCCTGCGATTTTGGACTTCTCTTCTACGACACCACTTTATGACTCATGAAATGATTTATGACTCCTACTACTTGTTTATAGGCTTCAACTTAATCAAATTGTCCTTCAATAGAAATCTTCACGAAACCCATCAACGCGACTCGTAGAATGTTCTACGACTCGTATGCATGTCTCATTGAGTTGATATTGAAAATTCATCTCTCACTGGAATTTGTCACAAAATTTCCTTCACAACTCATAGAAAGCTCTACGATCCATAGAGGGTCTCGTAAATCATCAAAAACCAACATCTTTTTCAATTTTTTCCCCAATCATAGCCAACTTGTATTTCTGTAAATCTAAACACAAAAACACATAAAATCCACAAATATCACATTGAGAACACACAAGATCCAAAGTTTTAAGCATCAAATGTGTTGTATTTATGCAGCACATCAATTCTCTCAACTTAAAATTATTGCTTGTCCTTAAGCGACGTCTCAATCTATATAAACAATACAGTAACACATAGACCTCAACTCAATGACATACATCATATATATCTCAAACTCAGATACCCATGCCAGCTTTTTAAATTAGGATCAGATAGCTATTTAGCAAACCAATGCAAACTAGTGCATGTGACAATACAACTATGATAATCAAGGGGCTATCAACCGTCTACAATCACTGAACAAGTCAAATGCTAATAATGCAATGCAGGTGCCCTCATAGAAAGAAGTCTCATATTTGACATTCAATGATGACTTTATGTTTAACCTTGGGACTGTGCAAAAACACTCACTTTCGAAAAAGATATTCATGCATAATGACTAATACCATAAGATTTCCCCTATACTCATACTCAACTCATAACTCAGACCTTCAACTAACTGGACTAGGATCACTTTAGGATTTTCTAGACTTGTAACGCAGGCTCAGGGGCTTTGGTATGATATTTTAGGAAAATAGTGACTAAAGGCCCTCCTTACACTCTTGCCCACAAACTTTGTTATTTTCACCTTATTCTCCCTTTTTCCTTATTTAAACTTTTCGAGTACTTTCTTCTCATTTTTCAGCTCTTTGCCTTATTTTTATGCTTCTTTTTACTTTTTAGCTCAACCTAAGACATTTATTTTAGATTTTTCTTGCGCCTGGTACATGATTTTTCTTCTTTTTCTCCTCCTTCGTAACTCACCCTCTTATTTTTGTGCTTTTACTCTTACACCAGTCACCTTCAACTTAGGCTTTTAACCTGTGGTGAAGTACATAATATCTCTTCCCGAACCAGGGCCACTTTTCGTAGTCACCCTCAACTTAGGCTTTTTGCCTCAGTCAAAGTTCACAATGCTCAAGGAAAGAACAGGGCCAAGTTCAGGATTTTTCACTAGGTAAGGCTAGGTTAATTAGGTGTTTAGAAAGAATAGGTACATCTAAGACTCAAATATTTGGAACAAGGGATATATCATCATTTGGTTAGTTATTTCCAGGCTAAAGTGGATTATTCTAGAATAAAAGCCTAAGATCCTTTCCTAATCCATTCAATCTACAATCTAACTTAGAGTAACACGGCAAGGTCTGAATTAGCACAAAATTCATGAATCTAGCAAAATAAGCTCACACTCTCATGGAATTGCATACATTATCAACAAAAGATTCACAGATCATGCTTCTTATCTCAATTTACCCTTACTTATCAAAATAGATATTTTCACACATCTAAACATGCATGGTTACTATCAAACTATTAATAAAAAAAATTTTTTTGGTTATCATTTTTCAAAACAAACTATAAAAACATGTTATATGTCATAAGTATTGGTACCATATGCTACAAATAATATCTAAACATCCTAAATGTGTTGGTTCAATAGAAATTAAATATCCACGAGGAAAAAGAACATGGATAAGAAAACCTCGGGTTTAACGGGGGTAGTTATGGACCATAAGCTACTCAGACTTCACTTAGATCTATAACTACCCATACCCCATCGAAAAAGATATACATTGTCCCTAATGCACAAAATCAAGCAAAAAGTAAATCATAAAGGGTCAAAACATACTTGGGCACCTAAGCATCAATCTCTGGCTGAGTTTGGCCATCCCCTTCCTGCGGGATAGTCTCCTCAGCAATGATACTCTGTCTGGAAGGGCCAATAACCCTCAAATGATCCTCCTCTCCAGCTCATCTGATCTCCTCATTATGCCTCGACTCTCTCAAGGTACGCTTGAGATCTCTCTCCTCTAACCTCCTTACACATACATGTCTGTCCTCTGGGTCCTCATCCGTGAAAGGTCTCTCCCTAAGGGAAGAATGAGTAGGCTCATCCAGAGCAAATAAATCAAGCTTCGGCATCGAAGATATCATCTCTGATAGTGTGAATGGTGCCATTAGTGATGCTGTCAAGTCAGCCCTGAGTTGTTGGATCTCTATCTGCATGGCTGAAAAATCTGAAGGTCAGTCCTCGACTAATCTCTTTTGCATCCTCTCCTCGAAGGCATCGATGCGGGCAACCACGGCAGAAGTACGATCCTGAATAGCAGTTGACTATGAATGCCTACATCTAACCCTCCCGAGTCCGCGGTAGCCTGTTAGACCCATGGCTTAATCTGCTGAAAGAGCTGAATCAACTGCACCTTAGCACGTGCTAACCACTGCATCTTATCCTGTATAGAACTGGCGGAAACATAGACCATTCCCATTGTAGGAGTCTGTGATTAGGGGGAAAAATTGAGTGGAAAATGGGTCTAACCCCGATTTTAGAGCAACCATATCAAAATTTGAAATTTCAAAAAATGCAAATTCTATAGATGATCCGCGCCCCCGGAGCGATGCTCCAAGGCACGGATCAGTGTTATTTTTGTTACAATTTTCTATTTTGGTCCAAGGCCTTCGGGTCTTGGGCCTAAGCCTTTCCATGCATAAAAACACTTGTACTTAGTCATTTTTCAAACCTTATATCATTCAAGACATTTCCCAAAACCTTCTCAAACACTTAGACAAATATTTTACTCAAAATCAAGGGTCCCAAATTCATTCCGGATCTTAAGGAATTCACTCGAGCTTCAAGTTCTCAATCAAGTCTTCATCAAGGACTTCTCCAATGCTGAGGTATGTTGGTTTTAACTATTGGGTCCTTTCATCCATGGTTCCTAACCTTCTTTTTTACATAAATTGTATGTTTCTAAGTTGATTTACTTATGGGTTTTACTTACTATGAATTTGACTATGAACTATGTTGGAGTTTCATAAAAGTATGACTATTTAAGCTTGTTTTGAACTATGAATCTGTGATTTACTTTGAGATTTGATGAAGAGTTTCAATGTATCTTGCATGAGGGTATTACCAAGTGTTGGTGGGTGGTTTTATATTGATTTTCTCACATGATTTCACTCTTGAATTGCATAATTTTATACTAGCATTGCACACCCACCAAGTGTTTGTTAAAATGTCCAGTTATGAATTCTTGAGCTATTGAAGGTCTAAAGCATAGTTTATAAGTTAAGTGACTTTATGATGATGAAAAGGAAGTGTATATGAGTTGTTTGCTTGAGAAGTATCTACAGTGTTGTAAGTTGACCATAACTAATTGAGGAGGGGTAAATTGCCTCAACCATTTTGACAGGGGATGGTATGCCCATTAACCAATTGAGGGGTTGATTCCTCATTCACTTTCAGTGGGGGGTAGTCATTCCCATCAACCAATTGGGGGGTTGATTCCTCAATAACTTCCGACTACGGGTGGTTATGCCCGTAACCGGTTGAGGGGTTAATACCTCAATCACCATGGATGGTAGGGTGTGACAATCATCAACCAATTGAGGGGTTGATTCCTAAATCACTTCCAAGGGGTGGTCTACCTTGGATTCCAAGTACTAAGTTTGCTTGATCTATGATAATGGTCTCTTCCTACATATGTACAATGTTTTCATACAAGCATGTTTTACTTCAAGCATTGATCATACATGCCATGTTGCTAATATATTATCTCTTGTTTATGACTATGCGTGTTGATTATGTTGCTTATCTCTTGCTGCATTACATTCTACATACTTATTACATTCAAACGTACTAATGTATACTATATACATTATGTTACTATGTAGGAACTGGAGCTCCTCTTGATTATCCTCCTCCTCCACGTGGCTAATACTATCTTTTAAAGAAAGTTTGGTGAGTCCTCAATGCCAAGGGCACTAACTATTGATCCTATGTTATGTATATACTCCCTTATCTTGGTTTAGGTACTTATGACTATAAGGGTGAGCCCCGAAAAGTTATCTTGTCCCCCGTCCAATCTATGCTAAAGGTGTTGTTGGACAAGTTATGTAATTATGCTTAAAGTTATGACTCCTTGATGTTTTAAGCTATGAAAAAGTTCCCTTAGCCCCTTTACCCGTATTTCTATTCTCTTATTGTTGTTTAATTGCTTCCGTGACCAAGGATGTGTAAATGATATGCTAAGAGGCTTGTTTGGGTCCCTTCGGGTTCCCATTCGTCGTGTCACGTCTAGGCCCTAAGCTTGCATCGTGACATTGACAATAATCTTTGTGTGGGTGGTGACCCAAGCAAGTTTTGTACCCTGTCCTGCAATATAACTAGCCACCCATCTCAAAAGTGTGGCTCTATGCTCAGGATCTTCTATAATAAGTGGGTTTTGAGCCTGCCCCACCCTGTAATCAAACCCTGCAGTGGATTTGCGATAAATAATAAGAAAATAAACTAAACTAACTATCACGAGAGACAATCAATAATACAAAGTAACTAGGGTATTGTGTTCCTCATAATTCCCCAATTTAGTATCACAGGATGACCCAATTCTTGTCTAGTTTATAGCATGCAGGATGGTAATTTAAGTTCACCAAGCCCTTTGGTCAAAGGTGAGAGGCGAATTTCATTATGTGACTTGGCCCATCTCCATAGTGTGCAATACTAACCATTATCTATAAGTCCCAATACAACTTCCCGTTGGCCCAGTTCGATTGATTAGACGAGAATACATCAATTGAATCTTGTTAATCAATCACCTTTTTTTATTCATTAATACCTTGGTCCATCAGAAACACTAGGCAGGTTCTAGTGTTGGTTATCACTAGAAAATATGAAAAACAAAGAGAATTGATTAATACATGCATATACCCAATCCAAGAATTGCAAACTATTCGGGTTTTACTTTGTTAGTTCATCATGTTTCCCACAACACTAGTTGTGGATTTAGCTACTCAAGCTATGTGTAGATGAAGAAATCATGAATTAAGAAAATATAATTAAACACTTACACAATTGAATTAAGATCAAGCAAACCCAAGAAGAATAAGAATCACAAGCTTCAATCAAGTTTATCTACAAGTGTTTTCTCACAATCTTCTCTCTCAAGTATTGAGTTCTTAAGTACAAACCTTAAAAACTACTGAATAATAACATCCTATCTTGAAAAATAACCTACAGTATGATTTATAGTAATTATAATTAAGTCCTAAATAAAATAGAAAAAATGGTTGGCGGACTCCATGAAAGATCTCTACGACCCATAGTGTCTTCTACAGCTGTAGTCGGGGTCTCGCAATCAGCTTCTTTGATTTTGGACTTCTCTTATACAACACCACTTTATGGTTGTGAAGTGATTTACAACTCGTAGTGCATGTTCGTAGGCATCAACTTTATCAAATTGTCCTTCATTGAAAATTTTCACGAAACTCATCAATATGACTTGTAGAATGCTCTACGACTCGTATGCATGTCTCATTAAGCTAATCTTCAAAATTCATCCTTCACTGGAATATTTTACAAAACTTCCTCCAAGACTCGTAAAAATCCCTACGATTCGTAGAGGGTCTCGTAAATTATCAAAAACTTGCAATCTTCTGCAATTTTACCCCAAATTATGGTCAACCTATATTCCTGCAAATCTAAATACAAAAACACATAAAACCTAAAAATATATCATTGTGAACACACAAAATCCTAAATTTTAAGCATCAAATATGTTGTATTTTGACAGCCCATTGTATATCTTCATAATATTTGAGGATTTCGAGGGCGTTTTGATCTTTTTGAGTCCTGGATTAGTTTGGTTGCGCTTTATTGAGTTCATGGTCAAGGAGACCTTGAATTCAATTTTTAATGATTTCATTAACCCGCCATATTGAATTTAGTAGGGTAGCATATATGATTGTGAGTACGGAGTTCTAAATGAATCTTGAACGTCCAATTAGAGACTTAGCTAATTGTCCCAAAATATGATACCTAGTGCCTCTTTGTTGTTCTTTCTAATCGCGGACATGGTTTCTGTGATTGTGATAGTCTCCTTTTTTATGCTAGGTGATTGTAGACAACATCATGTGATTGTGATGATGTTCTTCTATAGGCTCCGCAATCATGAAGGCGGTGTGTTGTGATCTCAATGTGATAGGCGGATGTGCTCCATGATTGCGGGGAATAGTGATCCATGATGCAAAGGCTAAATTTATACATGAACAATGACTTAATCAGAAATAGGCCCATTTTCATCATTTTCGAGTTCCAAAAGCTCGGGCAGACGATTTTTGAAGGAAATCTTGCGAGGAAAATGTTTGGATAAGTATTTTTAACCTAAAATCTTGGATTTTCATTACTTATTTTGTAATTTTAACCTGAAATTATTGGTTAAACTCCTAATTTTGTGGTTTTTCAAGAATGCAAACTTTAGGGAAAATGATTATTTCTACCTCATTTATCATCCAAATTTTTATGAGTTTTCTACTCGGGAGTGCAATTTTTCATATAGAACCTAATTTTAAACTCAATTTTCAGATTCAGTATTTTTAAATTTCATCAATTTTGCATGATTTTACCTGCAACCCTAATTATGGTAATATAGGTTTCAGTAGACTCCTTATAATGTGGACATTATATTCTTAAGAGTGGGTTGACGATTCAGAGTCGATTGTTGTGAGTCATCCATCTGGTTGATGTGTTCATGTGCGTTTTGGCCTTGAGGTAGGTGTAGCCAACCCTTTCTTGAAACTAGAACAGAGTAATTGAATATTTGTATGATATAATATATGAAATGAGATCGTATCATGTGTTTGTTTTGAGAATTATTGATGTGGAAGTCCGTGTGGGGGTTTTATTTAACTTGTATTTGATTTGGGAACAATGAAATACATGAATTAGTGATAAGAGGTATGAGTAACCTTATTATATTGTATTGTGAATTTGGCATGTATTGAGGGGAATACTTGTGACTTGAGATTGATGGTGTATTGTGGATTAAAGAAGGGACCTATCATGAAAGATTTAAGAACTGTGATATCCATTATATTTGTTGAGGTAAATATTATTTATATCATATGTGTCATTTGCATACATCCTCATATGACATATTGTAATATCCGATAAATTGAGAATTGTGGAACTACTTTTTTATAGTAAAATGAGACATTTTCAAAATCCTTGACCATGAGGAGGTGACAAAGAGATATTGAGATTTTGTGATTGTGATTGAGGTATGTGATCTGTGAGTCCTCATGGGTCCCCTTAATTTATGGATCCTTAGCTCGACGGGGTGTATACGATAGGTTGTGCGACAATCTTGATTCCACCTTGCATCAAATACTTTTCATCATCATCATCACTGTATTATTTGATCTGGATGAAATATTGTATCTTGATTTATATTTACTTTATCTATACCAGTCGATATAAATTGGAAACATTTTGCCGAACAGATTTTCTGGTGCAGGTAAAAGTGTTCCTAGTTTGTTTCATAGTTTATCTAATTCTCTAATTTCAATCGGTTAAACCTGTTGGATACATATTATATGTACTCACCCCTACTTCTTATTCCCCACAGCTTTCAGCCAGAGATTCTCACATGGCAATTGATTTTAGGTCGTACAGTTGATTCCACGCATATCTAGTGGTGAGACTCTGGATCTCGAGTTTCCATTAGATGTTATTTTTTAGTTTAGTAGTCTTTATTGTATTTCTGAGACTACGTTATATTTACTTCCATTTAATATTGTTTTAGATGCTCTTTTATACTTGTGACACTAGGTTTTGGGATTTAAATTGTGTTTAAGACTATGACTACTTATCTAATTTCTACCTAATTATCTTCTTCCAGAGTTTCTAGGATTGAATTTTATATTAGAAATAAATGATGCATTAAATTAGTGTTTGAAGTTTGAAAATGATAAAAATGGAAAAACATGATTAAATTTTGTCTTTATTTTTTTTCTTAATATGTGTAATATAGCCCAACAATTCACTTATTGTGAAATATAGAGAGTTCTATATATATGTGTGATATAACAAGGATAAATGGACAATGCATTATATAAAGGAGGAGTTTGATTATTGTTAAAAGTTGAGGGGGAGTTTAATTTTGAAAGTAAAATTGGGGTGAAAATGATATGTATAAATATAGATAATTAATTACAAGTAATCTTTAGTGTAATTAGAAGAATAATTCCATACAGATTTCCCTCCTTCATGTGGCCCCCATTACTCCCAGATCCTTATAATATCTAACTATATTTCAACCTTCAGTTTCGGTGTTTTGCACTTTTGACCTTTTTTTTGGCTCATTCTTGTGCTTTTGAGGAAGCTAGCACAAACACAACACAGAGTTTCAATCCCAAATGGCTATAATATCATCGTCGTCATCAATGCAAGATATCCTCAAACAACGCAAGTATCCATTCATCTTCTCTTTATTCCTTTTGCTAATCTTCGTCACTTTCCTCCTGATTTCTAACTCCCAAAAATCCCCCATTTTCGCTGCCATCGACTTTGCGCAACGCACCGCTCTATCCAAATCAATCCCGGAATTCAAACCTAACAGTATTAGTTATTCAACTTCAACCACACCCAATGTAAGCCAATCACATGAAAAGAATAATACTACCATCAACCCTGAGTCCCAGCCGAATAATTATACGATCGATCCTCAGTCGTTTAACATTCCTGTTACTGACAAGTCTGATGAGTTGGAAACGTTCTCTTACCAATGGAAGCTATGTCCAGGTCCCCTGGCCGTTGATTACATACCATGCCTTGATAACTGCAAGGCAATCAAAAAAATAAAATCAAGAAGGCATATGGAGCATAGGGAAAGGCATTGCCCTGTTCCTACTCCCAGGTGTTTGATTCCTTTGCCCCGTGGTTATAAGTTGCCCCTTCCGTGGCCTAAGAGCAGGGACATGGTGAGATTTTCCCTTCTTTGGTGGTAAGATTTGTGTTTTCAATTCATGATACCATTTTGTACTGCTCGTTAAAAACAAAAAAAATAGCCATATGCCTGATCTTTCTGTTTCTTTTTTTGCCTCTGGATAGATATGGTATGACAACGTTCCTCATTCTAAGCTTGTGGAATATAAGAAAGACCAGAATTGGGTGAAAAAGATTGGCAATTATTTTGTTTTCCCAGGTGGTGGAACGCAGTTCAGAGATGGAGTCAATCACTACATCGAATTCATTGAACAGGTATTGTGTCTATTTGTAGCATTCTTTTCATTCATCTATAATATATCCGTTGCTGTAGCTCCTATCACGTTTATTGGGTATTTATTCCTTGTTAACTAATATATTCTTCTTATATAAACTGTTGAATGTATGAAAGATATGTGACTACTCTAATGAATGCAATTTTCAGTTTTGATGCCTTTACATTGTTATCTTTAAAAACTCTGGGTCATCATTATGAACAATATTTTGTGCAAGATTAATTTAGGAGGGGCCCATCATCATTGAGGAAAAGATGTCTTGTGCTTTCAAGAGAGAACTTCTAGATGCGCCAAACCAAATATAATTCCATGCTATTTCCATTGATTTTTTAGTTGGGATCTATAACAGCAGTGTTCCTGACTAAAATTCTTGGGATTATTTGGTAGTTCAACAGTTTGTACTCGTACCAATTACTTATAAATTTACCTGGCGCAGTTGATAACCATAAAAGGTTAGATGCTAACTATAAAGATTTTAGTTATCTGGTGGAGTCTCTACTTTGCTTTCTTAATGGATCAGTTCTCACTCTAATAACTATTTATTTCATTGTTTCCTACAATTTTTCTTTCCCTTAATGAGGGATGTTCTGTTGAAAAGAAGGTTGCATCCTTGGTATAATTAGTTGAGTTCTGATCATTCCAGAAATACATGGAAGAGCACGTAGTTTGTATTCAGCTTCATCTCCCCCCTGATTTTTTTCCCTTTATTTTCATTTTGAATGTGTGGTTGGGTGGAGGAAATGCTGTTTATTTGTGTTTTCACAACTGAACAGTTCGTTCAGCTGCAGACTAATAAACATCCCTGCAAATATTAATGTTTAATGTGAGTTCCTTCTTGCGTTTTATTCAGACTTTTCCAACAATTGAATGGGGAAAGAATATAAGGGTCCTTTTAGATGTTGGGTGTGGAGTCGCTAGCTTTGGTGGTTATTTACTGGATAAAAATGTCATTACCATGTCATTTGCTCCAAAGGATGAACATGAGGCTCAGATACAGTTTGCCCTCGAGCGTGGAATCCCTGCTACTCTCTCAGTCATTGCAACTAAAAAGCTTGCATTTCCAGATAATGTATTTGATATGATTCATTGTGCAAGATGCAGGGTTCACTGGCATGCAGATGGTGACTGACTATTCTCAAATTTCTAGTCCTTCTACCAGATAAATTCTCAATATGTAACCAATTGAAAACTGCAGGAGGAAAACCATTGATGGAGCTCAACAGGATTCTTAGACCAGGAGGGTACTTCATATGGTCCGCAACACCAGTTTATAAGAAGGATGAAGGCCATCGGAACGTCTGGAAAGGTTCCAACTCATGGACGCTTAGTTCTATGAACTAACATAAACTAATGCTTTCTGTATAAAATTCAACTTCAATGAGACTGGCAATTAGGCAGTATTGCTAGTTTTTTCTACAACTTTTCTGTTTATGGTCAATGAATTATGTAGGAAATGACTGCAACAGGCAAGACTAACGAAAAGAAATAGAGTTGTAATGGTGTAGCTAATTTTGAACTGAGTAATTTGTTTTGCTTGGTAGCACATAATTTCGGTCTTGTTCTTGCAGTTATGGTTAATCTGACTGAAGCAATGTGCTGGAAGATGGTGGCAAGGACCTTCTTTAAAAAGGGTAGAGTCGGGCTAGCTATATATAAAAAACCAGATTCATCTTCCTGCTATGAGAATCGCAGAGAAAATAATCCCCCTATGTGCGATGAGAAGCATAGGGTGAATAGTTCATGGTATGTTTGAAACACTTCGATGACAATAATTATCTATATCTTCATTCTAATCATCATAACTTTTTCACATCCAATATATAGGTACACACCACTGGACAGCTGCCTTCTACCACTGCCCTCGAGTAGCTATGAGTGGCCTGCATCCTGGCCTCAGAGGCTCAACACAAAACCTCTAAGTCTATCGCTTGAAACAGATGCTGAAGAAGCATTCAACGAGGATACAAGACACTGGGCATCATTGGTATCAGATGTATACTTAGGAGGCCTTGCTATAAATTGGACTCGTGTGAGGAATGTGATGGACATGAATGCAGGCTATGGAGGGCAAGACAAATTTACTTTTTAAACTTTTCTGCTTCCTTTCTGTGTTCAGTGTCTTATGATATTCCTATGGTAATACAGATTTGCTACAGCGCTGATTGATCTACCCCTGTGGGTAATGAATGTTGTTCCTATCAGTGCACCGGATACTCTACCCATTATCTTTGATAGGGGCTTAATTGGCACATACCATGACTGGTGTGAGTCCTTCAATACCTATCCTCGGTCATATGATGTTGTACATTCCAGCTTCCTCTTTGGAAATTTAAGTCAAAGGTTCAGTCTCTACTTCCTGATTAGTAGTTTGATTTGTTGCTAATCTGAATGTGATTCTTGCAGTAATTTTAGCTTGATTTGCTTTAACAAGATGTCTTTCGAGATGAACTTTTAGTTTCCTCTTCTGCAGATGTGATCTAGTGGATGTCGCTGCGGAATTGGACAGAATGGTGAGACCTGGTGGATACCTTTTAGTTCAGGACTCTCTGCAGATGATTAAACAACTAGGCTCAATTCTACGTTCACTTCATTGGTCAGCAACTCTGCATCAACATCAATTTCTTGTTGGTAAGAAAGAATTTTGGCGCCCCAAAGACGTTGCAAGGGAATGAAAAGTCCCAGCAGTTTTGTATATTTTACAGTAAAATTTCCAGTTTATGAGTGGAGAGAAATATATATAGTTCTCAACAAGTTATAGCAAATTTTCTTCTGAATATTCAAGGAAGTATTGAAATGATTTTGTTTTCCCTGGAACACTTATTTACCGAGCCATCCATTAACAGTTGAGTGCGGAACCAAAAGTGTCAGCTATCTTCAATTGTCACAGCTCAATCCCAAGCTATTCTCATCAATGCTCTCCTTAAATCCAATATTCAATAATTTTACTCTAAAAATTCTTTACATTTTTATTGACATAGAAAATCTGTGACAGATTAAAGGAATCCTAGTGATAAGGGCCCTAAAGTACACATACCACAATAACAACTAATTTGATTGTCTCAATCCTTTTCTTCCTCTATACTGCCACCTGAATTTCGAAAACTTGTCACTTCTTCCAGACAGTCACTTTTGATGTAAATTTAGAACTTTAATGCAATATATATTGGCAACCAAAAGAATAACAAACTCTGCGCCATCTCTGAATGCTAATGATGCAGCAACTGGTAGCTGATAGTGATAAAACTGAGAATTTTTAATTGTTTTTTTCACTTCAAATTTTATTTAGTATGATGATGACATGAGTTGATCCTTAAATAAAGAAGTAATAACCAATCCGAATTATTTGAGACTCCGGTGTATTTCTTTTATACTGGTATCCAAAGTTCGTTATGAAGAAAGAACTAACACTTGACTTCAGTTACTCCTCCAGGCTACCACATTCCAAAGACAATGAAGGCTCAAAACTCAGGTTCATATCAAACACAAAGACAAGAAAAAGCATTAAATCAAGCAAACCATCAAAACAAAGTTCATTTCCTGACACTTGACATCATTATGGAAGCCTGAACCTTTAACACAAAAACATAAATTGTACTGGCAAACCACATAGGCAAGAAATTAAGGATCAAAATTTCCTGTAGTGTTGTTACTCATGGGATGCTCTCCTAGGAAAAGAACATATTCTTCAAACGAGGTGTCACAGAGCAGAAAATGAACCAAACTTCAAAGGAGATGCTGCACAAAGATTGTTTGCAGTGTCGTTCATAAGCTTGCCATTGGCAGCTGAAATGGTTCGAGCATAACAATCAGCTTCATTGGAGTAAGAATAAGTTTGTTGAGTGATTGCCCCACCATGTAAAACATTGTGATCTTGAACAACCATCCACCCATTGCATTGCTGCTGATTTTTCAATGAGATTGAAGAACCTCCATCCAACTTCTTCTTCTCCTTCCATTCATGGTCCAAATCAGAAAGCATCAAGGTCGTATCATTCTCCATTGATGGTAAAGTCTTAGAGGTTATAGTAAGCGGAAATTTCCTCTTCACTTTGGTTTTAGAGATCGTGCCACCACTATCAGACAACACTCTAACTTCAACCTCTTCCTTCACTTTCTGCTTAATCTTCTTCTCAGTTCCGTTTAGATAAAACTTAATTTCGTTCTCGAACTTCAATTCTCGCTTGATTATAGTAGTCAAATTTCCTGTTGTTGAGTTCACCCAAGAAGAAATCTCGCTTTTCCTTTTAACCTCAACCGCAAATGATCCATCAAGCCCTAGAAAACTCGAAGACCGCTCAATCTTGAACTTAGGGGTACCAAAATCAATGACTTTAGCCTGCACTTGACAAGGCAATGCGCAATTTTTATCCAGCCATAGGTGCAAATTTGCACCCACAAGCCAAAATGGGATACTATCATTCACCAAGAGCCCTATAAAATGGGCTTGACCATCGAGTAGAAGCCCCAAATATGGAGTTAAATCAATGTCATAAGAAGGAAGATCAAAGGCCCCAATTGAAACCAGTGGTTCCCAATACAGAGGATTAATTCCACCTGTGAAAATAACAGGAAACGGAACTATGGATCCAACTAAAATTCCATCTATATTCACTAAAACTTCCCTGTACGCCCCATGGCCTCTCTTGGTGGTCAAATTATTCATTTGTATGTATGAATCAGGAGGATTCGAGTACCAAAACTCATCATACCCGTGTGATGATACGTAAATCTCAATCACAGCTTTGTATGTATTCTTCGGAATAATAACACTCTGCCCATGCAACCCCGATTCGTTCAGAATCCGGTACCAAAATCCTTCTCTGCCATTTCCTGTTACTGGTATAATCAAATCTGCCGGTTTTTCATACTCACTTGTCAAATCATTCACAAAAACATCATTTTCCAGCTTCAGTTTCCGATTGTTCCTCTTTGATAAGGAAGCGTCCATTTTCTTAACATCGCAGTACAGGAAACTTATATTCACCTGATAAACACCCGTATAAATATCGTTGACCAGATTTTCCAGCATGACAGAAAGAGATATATTCTCGTTAATCAGGATGGAGGAGTACCTGGTAACATCCTTGGTAACAGTCCAGAAAATGCCTTGGTCGGTAGGCTCGGCGGTGCTGGTACGGAGGAGCTCAGCGCCATTAAGCCAGACGGCGGCGATTCGATCGTATTGCTCACCTTTGGAAGAAGCATTTAACTGAAGAGCCACATGGGTCCACGTGCAGTTGGGTGGAGGAGAGTAAGAGGTGGATACCGGCGGGAGACCCATCGTATTGGCGAAGTCATGAGTGAGAATATTCAGAGTGCAAGAGGGAGGCAGATTTGTGAATGGCAATGGACGAGTGATTTCTATGTATTGCTGTGAGCGTGAAGAAGTGTTTTGGCGAAGACCATGTTTGGTCAAGTGGAAACGGTGTTCAGCTAAGGAAGAGGAAAATGGGACAATAAAGCTAACGATGAAGAAGAAGATGAGAATCGCCATGAGCCTTTTTTCCTTTTCAACTTTAGAAGATTAGACGCATTTAAGGAGTGAGTGCCCCGTAGGGTACGGCATAAAGCTGGGATCCCATGTGTACTTTTCACTAATCTTCTTGCAAAAATGCCTCATACTCCAAACCAAATCAATTTGTTTGTCTTATTCCTTTTTACCTATTTTATGTAGTAACTTTTAATCTTAAGGTTCAAATAAATATTCTTTTTTACCATAATTAATTATATATTTTTCAAATATTTTGAATTACTAATTAATATAATTTATAATTATTGATATCCAAACATTAAAAATAATGTCAAAAATTAGGTTTCTTAAAACTTAATATTAAAAATATTATAGGAATTAGAACTAGGTAATTAGTCCACGTTTTGCGCAGTAATAAGTAATATAATTAACTTTATAAATCTGAATATTAAAATTAATAAAATACTCAAAAGTTATTAAGTTCTTTATATATAGAAAATTTAGTATT
>JAABOM020000096.1:11010511-11040599 GCA_011800125.2 Solanum clarkiae
TTGAATTTTTAAAAGATTTTTCTGTTAGGTCTTTTAAAATATTTATTGATTTCCTAATTATCCGTAAAATTAGGTGGCGACTCTGTGTCTGTCCGAATTTCAAGAATTAATTTTGCTCAAATTAATTGAGTTTAGATTGATTCCTAATTTTCGAACAATATTATATTTTCAATTTTATTTTTTAAAAGTCGATCATAATTTCGGCGTAACATTGTACATAAATATAAACGAAAAGAAAACAAAAACGTAAGTCTATAACTTTATTTAATATTTAATTCTATTTTAATTTAAAAATTACAATGCCAAAAAAATATGCTAATAAAAAAATAAACATAAAATAAATTAAAAATAGATAATATGAAAAAGTTACATGAAATCACATGAAGTGAATGTTAAGAATAAGAGGAGTTTTTGGATTTGAAATAGGCTCCATGACTATGCAGGAATACAGTCTCAAGTTCAATCAGTTGTCCGGTTATGCTCCAGAGATGGTTATAGATATAAGAAGAAGGATAAGCTTATATGTAGTTGGACTGGGTCGATCGACAAGGAAAGAGGGAAGGAGAGCAATATTGGTTGGAGACATGGATATTGGTAGGTTGATGACTTATGTGCAGCAGACGGAAGAGGAAAAGCTGCGGGATAGGAAGGAGTTTAGGTGTAAGAGAGCCAAAACATCCCACCATGAGGTTGGCAAGAGAGGGAAGTGGGATAAGAGTTGCTCATCTTTTTAAATAAGGCCAGTTCCATCATCTGCTAGTGCGCCTGCACCTAGAATCAAGAATGAACAGAGGCCCCAGAATTCTTAGTCACAAGTTAGTGTGGCTCACAGTTCCAAAGGTAAGCCACAATGTAGCAAGTGTGGCAAAATTCACTAGGGAGAATGTCGTGAAGGGGTGGAATGGATGTTATAATTGTGGCCAAGTGGGTCACTAACAGAGAGGATGTCCAACGTGGGCTAACAAGCCCAATCTTTTACACTGGCACTACTAATTTGAGGGAATTAGAGGGGTGCTACTTCTGTCACAGACAAGTGTACAAACCGTTTGTATGCCATAGGTAGTCTCCAAGATCAGGATAACTCACCAGATGTTGTCACTAGTATAATTTGAGTCTTTTCACTCGATTGTTATGCTTTGATGGATCTGGGTGTCACCTTATAATTTGTGTCTCCTTATGTGTCTAGTAGACTTGATAGAACTCCTGAGTATTTTTTTGAACCTTTCAGCATGTCTACTCTTACTAGTAAGTCTATCTTAGCTGAAAGGGTCTATAATTTATCCATCACTGAGATACCATGGTTGACTTAGTTGAGTTGGACATAGTTGATTTTGATATGATTCTTGGCGTGGACTGGTTTTATCCTTATTATGCCTCTGTCGATTTTAGAACTTGAACTGTTAAATTCAAATTTTTAGATGAGTCTATCTTGGAAGGGTAATCTTGTTGTGCCTAAGGGTAAATTCATCTCCTATCTTAGTACCAAAAAGTTGATCTCTGAAGAGTGTATTTATCACATCGTTAAAGTTAAAGATGATAGTGTTGAGTATCCTATTCTTGAGTCAGTCCCGATTATAAATAAGTTTCTCGATGTGTTTCCTGAGGATCTGCTTGAATTTCCTCCTAATAGAGGGATTGACTTTGGGATTGATGTTCTTTCCGATATTTAGCCTACCTCTATTCCATCTTATAGAACGACTTCTGCTGAGTTGAAAGAATTGAAAGAGCAGTTAGAAGATTTGCTAGATAAGAGCTTTAGAAGGCCGAGTGTCTCTTCTTAGGGTGCTCTGTGCTATTCGTATGAAAGAAATATGGGTGTCTCAGAATATGTATTGATTATAGGCAACTAAATAAAGTCACTATAAAGAATAAATATCCTCTGTCCAGGATAGATGATTTGTTTGACCAATTTCAGGGCGACTCCTATTTCTCAAAGATAGACCTCAGATCAGGTTACCATTAATTAAAAGTGAAAAAATATGATATCTTAGAAATGGCCTTTAGGACCCGATATGACCATTTTGAGTTCTTGGTCATATTTTTTGGATCACCTACAGCTTTTATGGATCTGATGAATAAAGTGTTCAAGTCATATTTCCATATGTTCATGATTGTCTTTATTGATGATATTCTGGTCTACTCCAAGAATGAGGAGGAGCATGCTTATCATCTCAGAGTTGTACTCCATACTCTTAAAGATAGAGAATTATATGCAAGGTTATCCAAGTGTGAGTTCTGGCTTGCATCAGTCGCTTTTTTTGGTCATATAATATTTGGGGATGGTATTTGGGTTGATACCCTGAAAATTGAGGCCGTGAAGGATTAACCCAAACCCACATGTCCAATTGATATAAGAATCTTATTGGGTTTAGCTAGCTAGTAATGAAGATATATAGAGGGATTCTTATCTATATCAGCACCTTTAACTAAGTAGACCCAAAAGAAGGCTAAGTTCCAATGGTCCAATGCTTGTGAGGAGAGTTTTTTTAGAAATTGAAGACCAAATTGACTACTATCCTAGTTTTGACTTTTCCTGATAGAACAAGACATTTTGTAATCTATTGTGATGTGCCCAAATATGGCTTGGACTGTGTGTTCATGCAGAGTAGAAAAGTAATAGTTTATGTTTCTAGACAGCTTAAGGTTCATCAGAGGAATTATCCAATCTATGATCTTGAGTTGGTAGTTGTAGTATTTTCTCTCAACGTTTAGTGTTACTACTTATATAGAGTGTATGTAGATTTGTTCACAGACCATAAGAGCCTTCAATATATCTTCAATAAAAAAGAGCTCAACCTGAGATAAAGGAGATGGCTAGAGTTGCTCAAAGATTATGATATGAGTATTCTCTATCTCCCAGGTAAAGATAATATTGTTGCTAATACTCTTAGTAGGTTACCAATGGATAGTACTACCCATGTTGAAGAGAAAAATAAATAAATGAGTAAGGAGGTGCAATGATTGGCCTGATTGGGAGATCAACCTGAAGAGTCTAACGAGGTGGAGTTAATATTCAAAATGTGTTTGCTTCATCTATGGTGGTAGAGGTGAAAGAAAAATAAAGCCAAGATCCTATTCTACTTCAGTAAAGGAAGTTGTTGATAAATAAAAGATAATGATTTTCTCCGAAAGGAGAGATTGTGTGCTAAGATACCAGAGTAGGTTGTCTGTTATGAATGTTGATGGTGTTCGAGATAGAATTATGGCTGAAGCCCACAATTCCAAGTATTCCATCACACTAACTCTACAAAAATATACCATGACTTGAGAAAAGTTTATTGTTGGAGTGGAATGAAGAGAAATATGTTGTGTTTGGCTCCAATTGCTCAAATTGTCAATAGATTAAAGTTGAGCACTAACAACCATTTGATTTGACTCAAAACTTTAAGATTCTCGAATTAAAGTGGGAGATGATCAATATGGACTTCACAAGTTTGCCGAGGTCTCAAAAATAGCATGATTCAATATGGCTAATTGTTTATAAGATGACCAAATCAACTCACTTCTTGGTAGTTAAGACGACTGACATTGTAGAGAATTATGCTAGATTATACATTCGTAGGTAGAGCTATCAAAACGGGTCGGCTTATTCCATCTGGGATAGCCCTTACAGGCTTTGAAATTTAACAGGCTAGGCCGGATTGACCCCTTTTTTTATGGGTTAGAGAATAGCTAGCCCATCCCATTTGTACGTGGAGCGCTAGTCTTGCCAGGCTCCAATATTTTTATTTTTAGATTTTTTAATAAATTTTAAAATTAATTATAATTTT
Source organism: Solanum clarkiae (assembly GCA_011800125.2). Lineage (NCBI taxonomy): Eukaryota > Viridiplantae > Streptophyta > Magnoliopsida > Solanales > Solanaceae > Solanum > Solanum clarkiae. The sequence continues at coordinate 11,014,282 of JAABOM020000096.1, forward strand.
AAAGTATTAAAACAAAATAGCAACAGGATAATATTACATAGTATTAGTATTACTATTACTCCCTCCGTTCATCTTTACTTGTCCACTATACTATTTTGAGATGTCCAACAATACTTGTCCACTTTATAAAATCAAAAGATAATTTCAAACTTAATTTTTAGTTTACACTTATCATTAATTATAGTAGTTATTTTCTTGTTACATCTTCCAAGACATTGTAATTGTTATATTCAAAAGGTGATTTAGTAAAATTACACATATTATATATTGTTTCTTAATCCCTATGCCAAATCAGTAAGGAGTCATTTGGTGTGAGGGATAAGAATAAATAGTTATGGGATTAAAAAATAGGAGAAAATAGCCCAAAAAACTCAACCTATACTCGTATTTCCAACTACACACTTTAACTTCGCGAAAATCCTATCACCCACCTGAACCATTTTAAATTGGAATAATTACACCATTAAAAACTCACAACCAAATCTATATTAATGTGTGAATCTCACGTGTTTGACACATGAAAGTTTGATTAATTTATTATTTTTCAGTCTTTTTGATAATTCTTTTCCCCTTTCTCTTATTTTCTCCCCATTCCTTCATACCCCTAAGTTATTTCACTATTACTGCAACACCAAAGTCCATTAAAGTTGATCTGTGAGGAACCAAGAATAACAACAATTGCGGAACTCATGGAGCTATATTCAAGCTTTGATCGTCCGAAATCTAACAACCAAACTAATAAAAAGTGAGGGGAAAGTAAAATCCTTGAATTCCAAATCTAAATCAAACCTCAACTTCCTTGTATCAACACTGTAGGACGCTACGCTCACAAAGAACCCATGAAACTTTCGAGTTCCAAGAACTCAAAGTTCCCCTTCTTCCTCATCCTTCGGGAAATAGAAGCATTTCATCTCTTTCTTTTTTTTTCAATTTTTAACTTTGGTATTACAAAAACAACCCGATTTTCTTTGCAGAAAAGGAAACAATAACTTCAATGGCAGGTCTAGAAAAAATTTCAAAAAAAGATGATGGAATTAAAGATTTGAAGAGGAAAAAATTGATTCACTATCGATAGAACATTTGATGAAATTGATAACATATGAATTCTAAGACGTAGTTGATTAATTGGGATTTAAGATTAATAGTTAAAGGATCTATTGATAAAAAAGAAATAAATTTTCTTTTGGAAGTTCAATTGGATTTGATGTAAACCCAATTTGATTGTTTTTCAAATTTGATCCAAATCCTTTTGGATTGATGTAAATACATGCCTTTTATCTATAATTGATTTGATTGATTTATAAGTTTTTGTACATGAAAGTTTAGAATTTCATGTGAAATCAACAATATTAGATCTGATGAAAATGGTGGTAGAGTGGAGACTTAGAGATGCTGAGTGGTGGAGGAATTTGATCTTTTTGTTGTAGAGAAGAAAGATCATAAATAAGAAAAAAAGATTAAAAATACATATATTTAAGAAAAGAGATATTAAAAAAAAAAGATTTTAATATTTACTTTTTATACTCACTCTCTCAAAGAGAGTGAAAGACACTTACATTGCCAGCTAAGCGTTTAAGGAGGTAACAATTTCAATTTTAAATACTCCAAGGGGTGATAGGACTCCTATGAAATTAAAGTGTGTAGTTGGAAATACGAGTATAGGTTAGGGGGCCTTTGGCTATTTTCTCAAAAAATAGTGAAGGGATAAAATTTGGTATCTTGTTTGGTTGCCAAGTTTGGGATAACTTATCTCACCATTTATATCATAGTGATATGATGAGTTATCCCATATACATGGTCGGATAACTTATCTCAGGATAATTAATCCTAGGATAACTAATCTTGGGATAAATTCTTCCCAACCAAACAACCCCTAAGGGACAAGTAATGATGGACAACAGGAGTACATATTATAAAAACATAATTTGTATCCTAGTTTTAATATTTTAAAAAAATTGAATGAACTTTGAGTTTGAACTCTTATTATTTTTAATACTCTATTTTATTTTTATTTTAAATTATTTTGTAATTCGACCTACGGGCTGGCCCAACCCATACTGTAAAAGTCCCACAAATCAGCAGGCTTATTCAGGCCATGCTAAAAAGTTTATTTTTTAAATGAGATCCAAAAATTGTAGCCCAACCCTGTTAAATCATGGGTTAGATCAGGCCGACCCAATGGGCCTAGCCCATATTGACGGCTCTATTCGTGAGATTGTCAGATTGCATGGGTTACTTGCCTATCATCTCAAATAGAGGAGCTCAATTCACATCCCAATTTTGAAGGTCTTTTCAGAAAAGATTAAATTTTACGTTGAATCTTAGCATAGCTTTTTATCCACAGAGATATGGCCAAGCAAAGCGCACAATACGAATATTAAAGGATACATTGAGGACTTGTGTCCTTGACTTCAAAAGTAATTAGAATGATCATTTACATCTGATTGAATTTATATATAATAATAATTATCATATTAAGTATTTAGATGGGGCCTATCAAATTTTGTATGGGAGGAAATGTAGATCACCAGGCTAAAATGCGACTGTTTTGAAAAATTTCTGGATAAATTATGTACATGTATGGTTTCTTTTTGTCCATATTTGTAGTTCAGTAATTACAACAAATACTGCTTGCATTTAACTTAGTCGGCTGCATTATTAAACAACAATCAATTAGTGATGGCCCCCTTTTATTTTCCGATGTTGACTACTTGGATGGTCAAATCCAAAGGGGTCCACAACTTGCTGGTTTGTTAAATTTTATTTTAAAGACAAGACGACAATACAAGGTGAATACTTTTTTTGTTTTAATTAATTTATCAAATATCATTTTATTTATTTTTCTTATAATTTTATATAGCATATTTAAGATAGAAAATTAAAATATATTTGATAAATTTTTAATTTTAGATTATTAAAATTTGTTTTCATTTCTTAAATTTCGTATAAAGTCAAAATAGAACAAAAAAATTAAAACACGAATAGAATATTATTTATCTAGTATATTACTAATATCATAGAAAATTTTCACACGAAAATGAGAAGAAACCTTTGAGAATGTTTTTACCGTTATAAATTGTAGGCATGAATTTGGATAAGTAAATTTTAATTACAAGATGATCATACTAAAAATATATAAATTTCATTTATTTCGTCCACCGTGCAGCAAGAGTATATAATGAAGAAAAGGAGGATGAGACAAACATTTGTAAACAAGTGTTAAAACTCCCATTATACTTCTCCTATTTTTCTTTGGTAGATCTTCATTAGTCACACAAATTATATATATGGAGAGAGTCATACATCCACACGCACATTTAATACTTTTCAGAGTTGAGTGATTCTATCATTTGAATTGGTCTCTCTCTCTTTTTTCTTTTTTTGATGAGGATAGAGAAATTTATTGGTAATTTTAAAATTTACTATTGAAATTCATAGGTAATTTTCGATCTACTTATTTAATTAGATTGCAGACCTTCCTCGATTGTTTGTCTGAACAACTTTACTAATGAAAGTGAATATTGCTTGCCTTACACATTTCATCAACTGCCAATCAAGATCGAGCAAAGTTTGTGATTCATCATTTCTACGTTTTTTTCTTAAATAATTTTTCAGATCAAAAAATAATTAACATGTATTCTATTTTTTCTTTTTGATATTTGAATGTATAAAATAATTCAAATCCCTTCCTTCTTAATTAAAAATATGAGAAGGACTTAATTAAGTTGTCCATATCCTTATTTCCCATTACTCTGATTCTCCTAACATGTTAAATCAGTACCCAACAACCAAATCTTTAAAAAATATTTTATGTCACCATTAGCACTTAGCAGATGAAGAGTCCATTTGGATTAGTTAAAAAAAAGTAACTTTAAAAAGTTCTTTAAAGCACTTTTTAAAGTGTTCAAGTTTATTTTAAAAATAAGTAATTATGTATTTGGATAAAAATACTTAATCTGAAAAAAAATTGTTAATGTGTTTGATACCAAAGTGTTGTTAAACACTTTTTAATCAAAATGTCTGAAATACCCTTAAGTTGTTGCACATTATAAAATGTTGATTATTACTCTACATTTTTATTTCTAAATTAGATTTAACTAGAATTAATTTGTTTTAATTCATCTTCAAAATAAATTAATTATATAAGTTAATTTATATGTCTAAGTTATTTTTAATTTTTAAAATATATAATTTTAATAAAATATATGAAAATATTTGAGTTTTTTTAAAATTATAGTTATAATAAGTAATACCTATATTTCTTTTTTACCATAAATAATTTATAAAAAATAAAATAAGAAGAAAATATTTAAGAAAGAAAAAGAAAAAAGGAAAAAGCAAGAAAAGAAAAAAAATGGAGAAAAGGAAAAACAGGAAGAAGGAAAAAATAGAAGAATAGAAAGAGCAAGAAAAAAAAAAGCAAAAGTTAAAAAAAATGAAAGAAAAAAAAGTAAAAGTAAAATAATATAAAAATTATAAAAGAGATAAAAACGTAAATTTGTTATTTAATAAATGACTTTAAGCAAAAAGAAAAAAGTAAACGAGATCAACTTTTAACTTTTAGTTATTTTAGAGTTTGTAAAAAAAAGGAAAAAGAGAGAGAGTCAAGAAGTATGGGGCCCACGTGAATTTTCCAAGTAAGCTCCTCAATGAAGATAACAAGGAGAGATGATGACCTGTCTTTAGCTTTTACTCGGTCACACTTTATGAATCTTTCAATCTCTTTTTTTGTGAAAGATTTGAGTAGAAGTAGGCAACTTGTCTTGAAAATTCTATCTATTACCTCAAAACTCAAAAAGAAAAATTCACGTTTTGCACAGTAACAATCCCATTAAGTCAAAAAAGAGCTTCCAGTTTTTGCTTGCTTGCGGACGCGTTCTCCTTTTTCTCTCTCTTCCAACATTTTATTCAATTTGTGGGTTTTGGTTTAATGCGCTTTGTGAATTTCACTCTCAGCTTTTTGGAATTGTTTATGTTTTCTATGCAATGAATTGGCACTGCAAATTTAGCTTGTTGGTTATTGCGCTGTTTTTCTGTTTGGTGCATCAGGAATTGAGTTTCTGTTGGTCTATCAATGATGAAGGTATTAGTCTTATTATTATTATCTGACATTTAGGACCCAAAAGTTTTGTTTTAGTCTTTATTCCTTTTCTTGCAGGTTTGGCACTATTGAGATTCAGGGAGAGAGTAGAGAGTGATCCATTCGGGGCTTTGTCGAATTGGAAAGATGGTGATGGAGTGGAAAATCCCTGTACTTGGTTAGGAGTTGGCTGCTTAAATGGGAATGTTGTGTCTTTGTAAGTAGTAAAAATTGCTTCAATTGTTGTTTCATTTTTCAATTTTCATCTACTTGGTTCATATAGATTTGGTCTCTATTTGAATTCTCAAACTTTTCCTCCACAAGCTGTATGATCAAAAGACTGATAAATGACAAACTTTTCGTATGCTCACTCTTTTGCTACATAATTAAACTTAAGGTGATCTCTAAATTTCAGAATGATGAACCACAGTCTAATGCAAGGGAGAGACTTAGAAAACCTGGTGCTCCTCTAGAAAGGGCACACATGAAGGGCTTTTTTAGCAGCTTAGGTTACTAGATTCAAGGTACAAAGAAAAATTTAAGCTTGATAGGAAATCAAATAAGAGGAGGCAAATTTCACATATTACCTTTGATGCCAACTTTTTCCAGTTTATTGATGTTTCTCAATTAAATTTAAACTAGATAATTAGAGCTACACTTATAACATGATTGCTTTGTTTCTTGGCCTGAATACATAATTCTATAGTTCCAAGAATTAAGGAGCTGTCGAATTTTGTGAAAAGGGTAATTATATCATAGCTAGAATATATTCTGCTCTAGCTAACTCTAGAAACACACTCTACTTTATCCATTTCTCGTGAATGCAATGAATTTCATTCGCAATGTCTCCATTTATTATCATGAATATATTTTCAAGATATTAAGTAGCATAGCATGTAAGTGGAATTGGCTATTGTAAAAATATCCATGATGCTGATGTTCTTATGGGTTTGACTTAGAGGTGGCTTTTTATCTGCTCACAGGGACTTGAAAGATCTCCATCTATGTGGTACCCTAGCTCCTGAACTCGCACGCTTGGTTCACTTGAAGTTTATGTATGTGCATATTTAAACTGGATGTCTTCATTTTCCTAGTCGGTGTTGTTACAAACTCTAAATTTAAGTTTTTTTCTTTAAGATAATTGGCAACTCACTGGAGACTTCTTTACAGAATTTTACGTAACAATTCCTTTACTGGGTTCATACCTGATGAGATTGCAAAGCTAAAAAAATTGGAGATTCTGGACCTGGGATATAATAACTTTAGCCAACCGCTGCCTTCCAACCTTTGCAATAATCCCTCTCTGGAAATTCTGTGAGTTCAAACAGAGATGTAGTCATTTTTTAACTTTATCTCCTTGTTCCCTTACTTACAAAGTTGCACTAATGCAGTTTATTAGACAACAATGAGCTGTTTAGCCACATATCTCCTGGAACTGATAGACTTGAAATGGTCCCAGATGTCCATGAAAATAACAACCATGCTCCAAGATTCCAACCTTTGTCACTTCCCAATGGAAGATTAATTTTAAGGTAAACATCTTTCAATCAAAAGAAATGTATATTTTAAGAGTAGTCATGTGTACTGGTAACATCAAATATCCAACACAGTAAGAGTAAAATGACTTGAATGATTAGATTCAATTATTGGAATACATATTCCTGGAATAAGTATGCATCTGTAGCAATTCATCGCTTGTTCTTATGACCCCCTGATGCTTCCGAAGAAGTTTAGAAGTCCCATTGACGCCTGTTTTCTAGTCTAAGTTGTTGGACTCTTCATTTTCGGTGCCGCACCAGTGTCAACACGACGTGGGTGTGGGATCCGTACCCGATCTGTCAACCATTTTGTCTATTTTGACCAAATTCAAGGGAGAAATTTTAATCAGATTCAATGATTTATGTAACCAAAACTAATGCTAAGGTTCAATTGAAGAATGGAATATCTTGTATATATAAATTTCTATTATCACCGTCTTTCCTTTTATCTTCTTACTTGATTCTCCTCTTAATCAATATTTTTCTTCTCAAGTTTTCCTTATAATATCTCATAATTTACGTTTTATAACTATATTTTTAGATATTTAAATTATTTTTAGCCGAATCCCCACACCCGTATTTAACATGGTTCCTTATCCTCGAATCTTAAAATTTTGATCACAGAGGATCCGACCTCTAGATCCATACCCGTATTGGACACCAGCAACCGAGTCCGAGCAACTTAGTTTCTAGTTGTCTTTTAGTTTTCTTATGGTTGGCCTTCACATCGAACACCTCTAGTTTCCCTTTAATGGCCTGATAGGTGATTGTTAAGCATATTTTGATTCATGTTTGCAAAAAAAATGTTTTTAATTCATTTTGTGATACTTGTGGAAAGACAAACTACTAATCTTTTCTTTTCATCTTGTGATAATTCGCCTTGTTTTCAATCAAGCATTGCACTAACTTCTTTTATGGGTATATACTTATTTGGTTGCAACTCACATAGTTATCATGAAATTTAAATTATTTGTAGGACTACAGAAGCACTTGGAAATGTAGCTGGAAGAAAATTACTAGAAGTATCATCTGTTTCTCTCTCAAGTAACTTCTGGAAAAAATTTCGGCCAATCTTCCGACTTCTAGACTCTCCTGAAGTTGGTGTTGAGAACAGTGCACCTTCATCATCCCCATCTCCATCACCGAGTCCTTCTCTTTCCCCATCTCCTACACCGGCAATTACTGGAGAACCTCATCTGGCTCATTCATCGAGATCCTCTCCTTCTCCATCTTCACTTCTCACTCCTGCAGAGAACAACAGTGGAGTTAAAGATGCCAGACGTCGTCACCATCGAGCTTTAATATTTTCTGCAGCTATAGGAGGTTCCATTCTATTATTAATATTGATAACTGGCACAATCTTCTTTCGAAGCAACAAAATGGCTGTTGTAAAGCCTTGGGCCACTGGATTGAGTGGACAGTTGCAGAGAGCATTTGTAACTGGTAATTTTCTATCTTTTGATGAATGAATAGTATTTCTATTTGTAGAACCAAAATAGTTGTCTAAAATTCAGATCCATAAATAGAAGCTTATATGGACATATGTATCTGTAAAACTAAATTTGGACTTAAAAGTATTACCCAAATGGCAGAAGCTTAAATGGACCTTTTCGCCCATAATATGAGCTTCTTACAAGCTTCTTTTTTACTTGTTAATAATCTTTTCATTTTCCCTTTTTCTCTTTTTGATATCTTGAAATGTTTGTTCATCAATATGAGCAAATAGTCTTAGATAGACAGCTGAGTTCTATTATTCTAACCGTGTGAACAGGTGTGCCAAAGCTGAAGAGATCAGAACTAGAGGCAGCCTGTGAAGATTTCAGCAATGTGATCGGTTCCTCATCGGTTTGCACACTATATAAGGGCACATTATCCAGTGGAGTTGAGATAGCTGTTATATCTCGTACAGTGGTATCTATTAAGGATTGGTCAAAAGATATGGAAGCCCATTTCAGGAAAAAGGTGTTTTTAGGTCTTCCAGTTGGAATTTTACATCTTGTTTTTTCCAATCTGTGAGTTTCTAAATGTTTTTTCCTGCTTTTACCAGATCGATACATTGTCAAAGGTCAACCACAAGAACTTTGTCAGCCTCCTTGGTTATTGTGAAGAAGAGGATCCATTTACCAGAATGATGGTTTTTGAGTATGCTCCTAATGGGACCCTCTTTGAACATCTGCACAGTAAGTTTCTGATGAAAAGTGTATCCATTATGATTTACTCAATACTGTTACCCGACTCATCTACATCTGCTTGATCGAACTGTCTAGGCAATACCTTTATATAGTATGTAAAACGATACCCGCATTCGGTGTTTACACAAACCGTATTTATATGCTATTGTTAAGTGAGGGTTCAATGATAATAGTGGGTGCAAAAACACATCTTATGTATTCATTGGGTGGTGTAAACACCAGGTGTAACTAGGTTCTTGCTCTACCTAGAGTATGGCGTCTGCGGATGTGTCCTTAGTCTCGTGTCGATAATTTGTCTGTAATTTGAGAAGTAACCATTTTCAAATTATCCTCATAAGATGTTTGACCATTGTACTTCGAATTCTCTCGCTTATTTACTCGAAGAATCATTGATTCTGGACAAAATGTTCACACCTGTACAATACATCTTTAGTATTTACATGCTCTTTCAACAATTTATGTTTAGCTTTCCATGTGATAAACAACTATCCTTTAATGTGAGTGAATTGTCTAATGTTTATGCCAGATGTTTATTGTGCCAATGTGATGAATAAGCACTATTAGACGTAACTGAACTATATAGTGCTTACATATATATAAAGGCAAGCGCGGTGCACTAAAGCTATGCGCAGGGTCCGAGGAAGGGCCCAACCACAAGGGTCTATTGTACGAAGCCTTACCTCGCATAATATATACACAGACACACATTACAGTTGTAATGACTCCGATTTAAAAAGGCAAGTGAAAGGAACAAACTGATAAAGGTTTCCAATGAATTAGAAATGCATTACTTTTATTTGGATTGTGTAATTACAGCTTCTATGATCTTGGAACGTGTTTTTATGCTTCTCCAGTGACAATGGTTCTTCTTACCTTATTTGCTCCATTATGACAGAAAGATATCTAATTCTAGTGTTTTGCAGTAAGGGAAGCTGAACACTTGGACTGGGGGATGCGAATGAGAATAACAATGGGCATGGCATACTGCCTTGAGCACATGCACAATTTGTCACCATCGTTACCTCATAAAAACTTGACCTCCTCTGCCGTGTACCTCACAGAAGACTCTGCAGCCAAAATATCGGATTTTGGTTTCTGGAATGAGACAGATCCAGCTGAAATGGAGTCGAGTCCAGAAAGTAATGTTTACAGTTTTGGTGTCATTCTGTTTGAGATGATGACTGGTAGGCTCCCTTACTCATCAAACAGTAGCTCTCTTGATGACTGGGCATCAGACTATCTTAGGGGAGGAGAATCCCTGAGAGAAATGATTGATCCAACTTTAAATTCTTTCCAAGAGGAGCAGCTAGAGAGAATAGCGGATGTGATTAAAATGTGTGTACATCCTGAGCCAAGGGGACGACCGACAATGAGAGAGGTTTCGTCCAGATTGAGAGAGATAACAGGCATAGGACCAGATGGGGCAACCCCAAGACTCTCTCCTCTATGGTGGGCTGAGCTTGAGATTATATCAACAGAGGCTTGTTAATTCAAATTGGCCTTTAGATGGTAATCAACATAGAGGCTGTATATACAAAGATGGGTGGATCACCAGAGCATCTCCACTCTGGGGGATAAGGAGAAGTTTTTGTTTGTGTACAAAAAAGAAGAAAGTTTAGTGTGTAAGTAACTTTTAATCGCCTTAATTTGCTTTCTTGGTCTTGGGATCAATTCTATTGCTGTCGTACACTCTAGAAGTGACAAAATTAAACCAACTTGTGTAATTCATTCAACCGGTCGAAGTTTGGGCATGTTATTAGCTCAATCCAACTCATTTAAAATTGGATTGATTTGCAATTCGAATTGACTCAAGAAGAATTTTGTAAAAATATTTTTAAAACACTTTGTTTTAGGCTTTATCTGCCGCTTTATGTTTTTAAACATAGGGGTTAGGCTGCGTACATCCGAACCCCCCCCACCTCGCAATGAGTGGGAGCCTTTTGAGGCACTGGGGTATGTTGTTATTTGTTTTAGTTTAATGTATTTTATATAGTCAGAATAAAAAAAAATAATTTAATTAAGTACTAAACTGGCTTTGCTGGACTGAAAATCCTAAAAATTGTCTTTACTGCACTGAAAACCACGAGCATGTCAAATTCAATCATAAAATTAAAATTTGACTTACCTAGTAATCTAACTTTCGAATGAAGAGTATAAAATTAAAATTTAATTTATCTACCAATATAATTTTCGAAGAAGGAGTTTCCCCGGTAATACAATACTTGCATTATTAAATTCATAATCTTGCATCATTTATTGGCGAACCAAAAGATCCCTACCTCATGTTGAACTCCCTTCATTTAACCAATTCCGACAATTTGAAAACAATAATTGACACATCACGTCAAACCAATTCCAACAAAATCCCATATTTCACTTCTTGAGATTGAGGGAATAACAGCGAAAGTAACATGAAATCATATTTAATTTTCTTAATTCTGAAATTTAGTTCTATTTTTATTTTGGAAAAAGGTCAAACATATGTTGACCAATTAAATGTTGAGCATTATTTTTATTTAACTTTTCTGATACTAATCATGTATTTTAAAATAAATATTCAATTTGTGATAGTAAAAGTACACTCATTTGATTTAACTTCACGGAATATGGATAAAAACATTTTTTACTTGGGATGCGACAGAATACTTTTCATTAAATTTTGAAGTGGTTAGCACGTAGAAGAATAGGGGGAAATAAGACATAAGACGGCTAATAAACTATTATACTGAGTATAAACTTGTGTAGATGGTCACCACGTCTGGAAACAATTGAGGATCAATACTGATTCGACAAAATGTGGCTTAGTAGCATTCACGTTCTTGACAACAAATCCATGCCAAAAACTAATATATATAGGAACCTACCTCAAATGAACGCAAAATCATATTCTGAAACCAACATAAGCTCCACAATATCGATGGCAAGCAGCCAACTTGTCCTGATCATTTGTTTGCTCCTTGCATTAGCCATTCCACTTACAATCGCGTATGACAATGTGCCAACTAAGTCTGTAGAGAAGACTGCCCAAGTGGTGGTTGAAGGCATGGTCTACTGTCAGAGCTGTGATAACTATGGATCATGGTCTCTGTCAGGACCTAAACCCATTGCAGAAGCTAAAGTTAGTGTTATCTGCAAAAATCACATGAAAAGAGTGAGCTTCTACAAGGCATTTAAAACAGATGAAAATGGCTACTTATTTGCACAGCTAGATGGCTTCAAAATGGGGCATTCTTATCTTGATCATCCTCTACATTCATGCCGTGTAAAACTGGTCGACTCTCCTCTCGAAAACTGCAATGTGTTCACTAATGTCAACTATGGAATCACCGGTGCTAGACTCCGATTTTTAGACAAAACATTGAGGCGAAGTAATTATGAGGCTGTAATTTATGCTGCAGGCCCCTTCGCTTTCCGACCAGCTTACTGCCCTCCTAAGCCAGAATATTAATTGATTTCCACCATGTACTATTATGTTTTGATCTTTTTACTGGTTTTATGCTTTCGCAAGAGTATTGAGTATAAATTTTCCTTCTCTGTAAGCCAATTGTGCAACATTCTTCACATTTCAAACAACATTTTGGTCATTTCATAATTGACTTTCCTCTCTCTCTCTCTCTCTCTCTCCATCTCTCTCTCTCTCTCTCTCCATAAGTTTGTACTGTGAAATCTCAAACTTCAACATAAAACAACAACAACATACCCAGTGGAATCCCACAAATGGGGTCTGGAGAGGGTAGAATGTACACAGACCTTACCACTACCTCAACATAAATATGACCAAATTCGATGTATCAGATCCATCTCACACGTCTCAAAATTTAGCCATGATGTGATGGAAAACAAAACCAGTCAAAAAACTCAAAACTCTATGTTTTAAAAGATAAAACAAGAAGAAATGACCAGCTTGAAAGAAAAAAAAGAGAGTTTACCAGCATCTTAGAAATCCAATGGCATCGCAAACATTTTATTTATCTCATCCATAGCTTCCTTTGTGCACACAGTTTTCTCAAACAAGTCATTATCCCTTTTTGACGAAGAAGTTGGCAGGAAACTCTTAGGTTGATGGTGTGGTTCATCATCTGGAAGTATCAAGAACCTACTGTTATCTCTCTCCAGCTTAGGTGCTAATCCTTGTTTCTTTGATTTGCCTTTCCTTGCAAACTCAATTGGCCTTCCAAACATGCTATTAATATCATCCATAGCCTCCTTCAAGTTAATTGTTGGTTCTACAAGGCCATGATGGCAAACATTTTCAACGGCTGATTCTTCTGAAATGGTGGAACCAACAAATTTGTATACAACTGTGTCCTCCCTACGGAGTCTTCCTTGAGGAGGCCTTTCAACATTTTGATCTCTAGAATATTCTGAAGTAACATCAGTAGGACTAGGAAACACAAAACCTTTAACGATTCCATCTTCAATAGTACATCCAGTCAAATTGCTAAAGTTACCCATATCTAATTTATCCAGCTCATGAACTTCCTCCATCACATCATTGGTGTCCTCATCATCAATATATATCTGAAATGGCTCTTGCATGGGCTGTTGAGTCTCAAGTCTTGTGCTTTTAGGCACTGATGCACCATTTGTCAAGGTTTGGTGTGAAGACCCAACAGCACTATCAGTGTTTTCGTCGATAAATACCTCAAAACCATTGTTTGATATCTGATCAACTTTTGGCTGGTTTCTACGTGAATGTTTCCCAACAAGAGATGGTCCTAATGGCTCTTGAAACATGCTATTAATTGCATGTATTGCCTCCTTTGTATTAATAGTAGGTTCCACCAGACCATGATGTCGTGCATCTTCGACATCAGACTTCCCAACAATCACATTACCAACAAATTTAACTACAACTGTGTCGTCACCAGTAAACTTTTGGCATCTATCAGTTTCTATAGTGTCTCCAACATAACTTTTTAGACTGAGGTCACTCCTGAGTTCCTTCTGAAGAGCTGGACCACCATGAATAGTTTCATTCACTTGTGACTCTCTCTTGGATCCATGTGAAATGGCAACCTCATTTTTCTGATCTAAATGCTTGGGTCGTGCACTGGGTAACTGATCCCTGATGATGACAGGATTGTTGTCATTTCCACTTAAATTCTCATTATTTTCCTTAACCTCATTGTTCTTCAAAGTGATGTTTTCAGCACCAAGACAACATATTTTATTTTTTCCTTCCTGCCGCTGCAGAACAAATTACTATTATCAGTTAATGGTTCATAAAAACAAAAGGAATACATTTGTTAGACAATATGGCCATTGTAACCAACCTGTATCCTCTTACTCTTACGCTGCTCCATGCGACGAAGGAACTGCTCATATGACTTATGTAACTCACTAAGTGGCTCGGCAAGGCTGTTCATTGAATAATGAAACAGAATTCTTTAAGCAACATTTGAAATCACTTGTTTCCAGAACTGTCGTTCATGCATTTAGTGGAAAAAAGACATAACCAACATAAACCAGGTCACATTATTCATGTAATTAAGCAAGGGGAAAGATACTGCCACCTAGTTAAGTTGTTGCAATCAGAAAATGATTGAGAAAAAAAAAAGGATTCCATAATTTACCAGGATTAGAAGATTAGATAATTTGTTAGGACTCTGATAACAGGCCTGCGATTAAAAGGATTAATAGAAAAGAAATCCATACAAATAGAAAGGAAAGCATACATATCTCTAACTCGTGGAGGAAAACGGAGTAAGAAAAAACATTGGGACCTGATGGCACTTCTCTTCTAAAAAAACTCTATGCTGCTTTTGAATTTGAACATATATTTTAAAAATAAAAGTTCAGATAATTTCCTCTGAAGCAAGTAAAGTGAATCAACTCAAGTTACCAAAAACTAAAGGTGCAAACACATGCACCTGCACTAATACAGCTTGATCACGCCCCAAAGTTGGCCCTAGGAAAGAAACTGTTAACTGACATTCTAGAGTATCAAATATTCATAAAGGAGAAAGTGTGTACAAATAGGATAATCAATTCGGCTCATGGTATCATTTGGTTTTCACCCTAGGATTAAATTCTGCAATGCACTTTTGAAAGGATAATTAACCTTCACAAAGGAGTCGTTTGGTATGAGGCATAAGGAATAAAAAATTTGGGACAATATGTAGGAATAAAATATAGAATTAGTTTATTTTGCATTTGCTTAGAGGTATTAGATAGTTCTTCAATTGTTTATCCCACCATTTATATTATAATGATCGGATAAGTTATTTCATATACATGGTGGAATAATTTATCCCGATATAATTAATCTCGGAATAACTTGTTCCCGACCAAATGACCCTAAGTTTGACAAAATGAACAAAGTTTTCTAAAAGGGTTAATATATTTGTTAATTATTTATTAATTATATTTTGAATTTTTTCCTTGTAAATTTTGGGAAACTCGTAATCTCTATTGATGTACAAAACCCTTGCCATACTAGATTTGAGAAAAGAATATATTGTCCTATTAGAATTGGGAAAACCTTTTCCTTATAGGTTTAGAACTACTTGGGATCTATATAAAGGGGATGTAGTTGGGAATTCTAGAGTATGGCGTTGAATCCATAATGTAATCCTAAGGACTGTAAAGCATTGTAAAACTTCTTCTTTTTCTTTGATAGTGAAAAACTCTCTATTTCTGCTGGGAATAGGCATAACCGAACCTCCTTAAATTCTTGCATTATTTTTCTTCTCTATTTTCTTTGTTTGTGATTGTGTGTTAGTTAATCCATGATATTTTTGCAACAATTGATATCAAAGTCAGGCTAGGGTTTATGCACAACAACTAATACCAATTGTCCATAATAATTGGTATCAAAGCCAGGTTAGGATTTTCAAGAGATAATCAAGGATTAAGATGTCTCCATCATTTTCAACAAAGTATGAAATTAAAATTTTCAATTCGGGGTCTAATTTTAGTCTATGGAAGACTAGAGTGAGATTATCCCTGGTGTTACAAGGATTGTGGAAGGCAGTTGAGGAAGATTTTTCAAAAGTGTTGACAAAATTAGACTTGAAAAAGAGTTTGTACATTCTTCGAGTGTCTAGTATTACATATTTGAGTGTAGATAGCATTATGTATGCTATGGTTTGCATTTATCCTGATATCTCACATGTTGTTAGCAGATACATGGTATGTCATGGTAAAGAACATTGACAGGCAATGAACTGGATCTTAAGATACTTGAAGGGTACTGCGGACACGGATTTGACTTTTTTTTCAAAGACAAACTAAGTGAATAAGCAGTAGATTATATGAATTCGGGTTATGCAAAGGATTTGGATAAGGAAAGATCTCTGACATGTTACTGTTTAACTCTTGTAGTCGGACCCTTCCTTGGACCCTGCGCATAGCGGAAGCTTTAGTGCATCGAGCTTGTCCTTTTTGGTAGTGCCATCGGTTGGAGGGCAACTTTGTAATATGGTGTTGCTCTCCCCACCACAGAGACTGAGAACATGAAACTAATGAGTTGGTAAAAGATGCTATATGGCTTCAAGGTTTGGAGCGGACAAAACATATGGTAGTTAGACATTATTTTATCTAAGATATCATAGCTAAAAGAGTTGTAGATGTGAAAAAAGTGTCGACACATGATAATTTAGGAGAGATGATGACCAATAAGTTTAAACATTGTCTACACTTGATTGGTGTGTGTAGTACTCAAGGAGTGCGATACAGACAATCTATCCTAATGCAAGTACTAATGGCTTCTTCCATGGTTCGAATGCATAACCTATAGGTCAAACACTCGGAGATACCCCTAACCAAATGCAAATCAATGAAGAATCTTTTTCATTGATATGTGATAACAATTTGGAATGTCCATTGAACAGAATGAGAAATGGTCAATACACAACATTTTTCAACAGTTCTTCACGCATTTCCATAAAAAAAGATTTGAATGCAAAAAAATGTTTAAAGGTATTCTTAAAACTAAGAACTCAATTAATTTAAAATCACGACTAGCTATTAGTTACTTACTTCTGCACGCCCAAATGGTACATCTTCTCCGCAGCCTCAAACTTTTTGATCTTTTCATAATAAAGAGCATATGCTTGGTAAAACAGAGACTTTTTCATCCCAATACCATTCGACTCCATGGTTTTAAGTACCGATTTTGGGTCATGCACATAGTCCATCTATATGAACAAAAAAAAAAAAATGCAACTAAGAGTATAGTTAATGACTCAAATGTAAAGCAAATCAAGGAAATTGTTCATATCTTTTAATTATTAATATTTGCAAGGCATAACTAATATATTTTATTCAATAAATTCAAATAGGACAGCCCAGATTAAAGAATTTCATTACATTTTAGGAAAAGAATACCCAAGGGCTACATAGATTTCATTTGTAAAGTCCAGATAAAATAAAGTTACCCATAGAAAGAATGATCCAGTTCAAAAACAAACAAAATAAAGTTACCAGTTGTAACCAGACTCGAAGATAACGCATATCATTAACATAACGGCGATCGGTCTCAAAAGTCTGTGCACATTTCTGAAGAAATCTTGGAAGCTTCTCCTTAAGCAGCTGCGGAGGAAGTGACTCCTTCATTTTCTTTATTCCTCTATCAAAACCCAAAAACGTAACAATAACCGGAAGTTAGAAAAATCCATTCAAGAGAACTTAGTGTTTTGTTTGAGGGCTGCTTACCGAAGCCAAGGGAGAAGAGGGTCTTTGCCGTTGTAGGATTTGATATCAGAAATCAGAGAAGAGAAGAGGTCATTGTACATTAAAGACATTGATTGGAAAGAGAAACTCCACTGGAAGTGCAAAGATACACAGACCTAATTTGAATTTTAGGAGAGCGCCGTGCGTTCTTCGATATGCTGTTATATTTCACTTTGCCCCCAAAAGTTCAAAATATAACATTTTCACTCCCTTTTTTCACCTCTACAACTCCACTCTTGAGTGCTTTTAATTTCCTAGGAAAAATGTACTCCCTTATTTAATTACTCACTTATTGGTAAAATACTTATTGGTATATTAAATTTATATTTTATTCTTATTAATTGATAGAATTTCAAACATATTTACTCATTACATTTTTTAAATTCATTTACTTAATGATAATAAATTAATGGTATATTAGGCCCAAAAAAATTTATGCTACCTTGATTTGTCAAAAATGAGAAATAAAAGTATAAATCAAATTAAAAATATTTGACAACTAAATTCAAATAGAGAAAGTATATGCTATTGTAATACCTCGTACCTTGGAAGATTGGATCAAGGCTCATAATTTTGCTTCCGAAAGAATTTTTTCAAGGACTTGGGCTACATAAGGCTGAACCAAGGCTTGAAGTAACTTTTACAAGAGTTTTAGGCCAGGGGTACCCTTCACGAGCTGTAGAGGGCACCACTAGTTGTGGAATTAAGGGCCCATGGAGGCTGCCTTGGCATGAAATATGGGTTGCCTAGCTAAGGATGCACACCATGTGTAAGGACCTGGACTTGATGCGACCTTTTCTTGGAGTTTGATTTTAGAAAGTTTTTTATCAAGGTGACACTTTATGGGTACCTCCACAGGCTGTGTGGCTCACCACGGGCCATGTGGAGGGGCCTTGAAGTGACCCTTAGCCTTGTGTATCAAGTGTTGGCCTTAACTTGGAGTATAAGACCAAGGTATACACCATATGAACCCGACACGGTCCATGTGTCATTTATGGACCGTTTGGAGGCTTGTGTTTTGGCTAAGACTTGGACCACATAAACCTCTCACAGTCCATATACCTCTTCACGGGCCGTGAGGCCCTCCGTATGGCATTGGAGTGAAAATTTTCTAAGTATAGGATCACTATCTCAGAACTTTGTCAATGAAGAATTTTCCTAAGTGAGATGTCATGGGAAGCCACATGTTTTGTGTGGCCTCTACACGTCCGTGAAGCGCTCCGTATGGATGTTGGCGTGCAAATTTTCTCAGTATGAAATTACTATTTCATACCTTCGTTGATGGAAATTTTTCTAAGGATGGCTTCACGGACAGGTATACGGTCTGTGTGACCTTGTACGGACCGTGTGAGCCTCTCACGGGACCCTTGGCAACATTTTTCTATCTGTCTCATTATTGGCATTTTCGTAATTTTAGCTTCTCCTAAGGGGCTTTTGTGACTTCCTATGCTATCCTAAGACATTCAAATGATCGATACTCTTCTTCTCTCATTCAAATTCATTCTAACACTTAAAATTATATTCAAGCTCTCTTAAGAACTCTTCTGAAAAGCTCTAGTGAAGGCTTAGCTTGGGAATCAAGGAAGGGCTCCATTCTTCATTAAATTCTTCTTGTTTCTTCTTGGTGAACTAGGTTTGTAAGATTGATTCATGGTCCCTTTCAACCATGAAAACTCAAACTCTTTTACACTTGATTTATGGAATTTAAGTTTACTTTAATTATGAGTTTTTAAGATTATTGTTTAATTGATTCAAGTGAGATATGAGCTATGTTTATTTGCTGATTTTAAGTTAATTTAAGCTCTAATATGTTGAATTTCATGATGATTATGAAGGTTTTGACTATGCATTGTCCCTTTGAAGTTTGATTTAAGCATGGGTAACCTAAATTGTGATTTGATTATGGATTTTACTTATGGATTTACTTAAATTTTATATCAAATTGTTGATTTAAGATTGAATCTCAATTGCCCATGCTATTCTCAACTCATTCATGGCATATGCATACATGACTATGGTTTTTATGAAGATTATGAACTAGGCTATGACCCAATTATGTTTTATGAATATGATTTTGACAAAAGTATGGTTATGACAAGAATGTGATCACATAAATGTCTATGATATGGCTCTTTGAGCAACTCTAGGTGTTTACACTAACTTTGATATATGTGAATGAGCTATTCCTATGCACGAAGGTTTGATTTGAAGTATGATTTGTCTTTTTAGCCCAACTGCCCAAGTATGAATGATTATGAAGAATGTTTGGCATTAAAGCCTAAATATGCATCTGAAATGATTTGAAAAAACTTGTACCTTTTTTGAAAGGATGTATACATATATGTATTCTTGTGAGATGATGACTTACCACTGAGCGACCTTGTGGGAGGGGAGCTATCTCTAAGGGTCCAATACCTAAGTCCTATAACTATGTGCCAACCAGGGCAGATCTACATGGTGGATCCCGGGTGCTTGAGCACCCATTGATTTTGAAATTTTTTTGTGTATCTATATAAAAAATATGCAAAAATTGTATAAAGAAATCCTACAAGTGCTTTGGTTCTCACTGTCCTCCTAAGGCTCAAAGGAAGCCCATAGATGAGGGATAGAATCCCACTGACATCATAAGTTTTTTGATGAATACCCACAACCTTTAAATCCTGGATCTTCCACTGGTGCCAACCATTGGTATATGTTTATAGTAGCTTTTTACCGAAATGGGGGGTGCCGATAAGGTACGGTTACAACTTTGATATGATATGATATGAAAATTCTATCCAAAATGGAGGTGCTCGTAAGGAAGGTTGTTTCTCCGAAATGGGGGTTCTCGTAAGGAGGAGTATGGTTTACCTTTGGCAAGTAGACCACCTTTTATCCTATGTGGAGAAGACATTGAAATTCCAAGTAATAGCTTACTTGGTCTTATATATCGGTTGAGGTCACATCCCCACTATATATGAGCATTATTCCATTTCATGCATCATGAATTTCATGACATATTGCTATATTACCGTTCTTTGCTATATATATCTCTTTCGATATTATGTTCCCTTGTTATCTAATATTGAATGTCGGTTTGATAAGTCATATGCATCGCATACCTGCATACTTAGTATATCCAAACGTACTAACACATACTTTTGCCTACATGATCTAACCATGTAGGGACCGAAGACTATATTCATCTGCCATTTGATGGCTAGTTTGGAGTTTCAGAAGTTGTTATGGCGAGTCCTATTGAAACGACCCCAAAAAGTGTCCGAAAACGTGCCATGGAAGTAACCAAAAGCTTGTTTTCCATATATCTAAAAATCCATTTGGAATTTCAAAAGTATGACTTCATATTTGTGATCAAGGGTCCAAATTAGGTGAAAAAGGGTCTAGCCTCGATTTAAGAGTGAAAGAATAGCAATTATACTTCTTTTGTGATGATTTACAGTGAGCAGTTCGCGACGCCTCTGCGATGCGCCTTGGGCGTGCCTTAGTTCAAATTCCACTCTGCATCCTCTTCGGAATGCGGAGATGTGTTTTTCACCTGACAGTTTTTTTCAAGTGTGGTCTAAAATATTCTAAGTGTTAAGCCCAAGTTTTCCGAACGTGTTTTTATCTATACTTAGTCAAATTTTACCCTTATATCATTCTAAACATTTCGCAATATTCCCATAACACTTAGCTATATTTTCACTCCAAATTCCAAGACTCAAAATCCTCATCCGAATTTAAGGATTCTCTTCAAGCTTCAAGTCTCCATTATCAACCTTCACCAAGAACTTCTCCGAAGCTAAGGTATGTGGTGTTGAACCATTGAGTCCTTCCATCCATGGTGCCTAAACCCTCTTTTTACTAGTATTGCATGATTTAAAGTAGATTTTACATGTGGATCTTGTATATTGAGAAATTTACTGCACAGTGAATTATGTTCATGAAAGTATGGTTGTTTTAGCATATTTTGAGCTTCAAATCTTGGATCTAATGTTGGATTTGAAAAGGGGTTTTGATATGAATGTCTTGCGGGTGTTGCAAGGTGTTGATTAAAGGTTTTATCACTGATTTTCCTGCATGATTTTATCTCTAAATTGTATGCTCTTTTACCCCCATTACACACCCCTAAGGTGTTTGATAAAATATCTGTTTATGGTTTCTTGAGAAATTAAAGGTTCAAAGCGTGAGGTATGATATGATATGTGTGATGTTTTAATGATGAAATGAGCTTATGGACATGATGTATATATGTATGTTCTATATAATGTGTTGTATTAGACCATGTCCGATCCGGTGGGCATAAGGGCACGGATGACCATGTGAGGGGTGAGTACCTTGCCACCAGGGTGTCCGGGTGTGAACGACCTCTACCATGTGAGGGGTAAGTACCTTTCCACCAAGGTGTCTGGGTGTGAACGACATCTACCATGTGAGGGGTAAGTACCTTGCCACCAGGGTGTCCTGGTGTGAACGACATCTCCCATCCAAAGTTGGGATTCTAGCTTGGTCTCTTCTACACATATGATATCTTACATAAGCATGATTTACCCTATCATGTTTTACTTATACATCGATCATACATGCCATATTGCTATACTATGCCTATTGTCTAATGTATGCATTTCGACTATGGACTTGTTGATTGTTGCATTGCATCTCACATACTTAGTATATTCAAAGCACTAACACATACTCTTGCCTACATGATATCACCATGTAGGAACCGGTGCTTAAGCTGATCGTCCTCCTCCTCGACGTGGCTAGACGATGCTATCGCAAGCTTATTAGTGAGTCCTCCATTTTGGGAACTTTGGTTTATGTTTCCCTCTTATCTATGTATTGAGATGCTATCTTATGTTCTATTTGACTATGAGGGTAAGCCAGTTTCTTTGTCTTGGACCCCGCTCTATTTATGTAATTAGAGGTATTTGTTGGATGAGTTATGTATTTATGATATGAGCCATGATTCCTTATCTCTTGATGTTAATATGTTACAAATCTTTCCCTTAGCCTCAATGCCCCATTCTATTCCACATGTTTTTTCTATGCTTCCGCAACCAAGGATGTGTAATGACAAATTAAAAGGTTTGTTTGGGGTTCCTCCGAGTTCCCTATTAGCCGTGTCACGTCTAGCCCCTAGGCTTGGGTCGTGAGAAACTTGGTATTAGAGCACTAGGTTGATATATTCTCAGAGTCCAACACACCACGCCGATTAGAGTCTTTTTCATGGATGTGAAGCACGCCATGTCTATGAATAGGAGGCTTTGAGGCATTTTAGGAAATGTTTCCCTTCTTCATGTTCTAAGTCTTGCTGTAGAGTTGTGATAAGTTGTTCCCCCCTAACAATTGTTCTTTGCTATGCTAGAAGACGGGCCCAAACTCCCGAGGAGGAACCTACTAATGGTGAGCTTCGGGATGTTCTTACTATGCTTGCCCTAGTCGTAGCCAACCAAGTCCAACAACGGGCCTAAGCCCCTCATGCTACTAACCTTGGAAGCTAGGGTAAGGGACTTCATGAGGATGAATCCTCTAGTTTTCCATGGGTCAAAGGTGGATGAGAATTCATAAGAGTTTATCGATGAAATCTACAAAATCTTGTCGATTATGGGTGTAAGGCCAAATGAGAAGGCAGAGCACCAACTCAAGGGGGTGGCCCAAATTTGGTTTGATCAATGGAAATGTGAGAAGGGTAAGGCTTATGTGATGCTTTGGGAGGAATTCAAATTGGCCTTCCTTAATCGGTTCTTCACTCTTGATCTTAGGGAAGTAAAATTGGTTGAGTTTATGAACTCGAAAATAAGGTGGTATGAGTGTGAGGGAATATGCCTTCAAATTTAATCAACTTTCAAAGTATGCTCCTCACTTAGTGGCCAACTCTAGGTCAAGGATGAATAAGTTTGTTGTGGGGGTTCCCGACTTGGAAAGTGAAGAATGTCGGTCCGCCTTGCTTATTGGTCACATGGGCTTGTCTCGGTTGATGACATATACCGAGCAAATGGAAGATGAGAAATTAAGAAAGAAGAGGGGTCATGAGGCCAAGAGGGCCCGGTTTGAGGGTAGGTTCCACAAGGGTGCTAGATTCCAACAAGGCCAAGGGCCTCTTCATGCTACTAATAGCGGGTTTGCCAATGACTTCCCCAGGCCCTAAGGTGTAGCTGTTGTGACTCCTAATGATATGTGTCCTAGGTGTGGGAGGAAGCATGGGGGTCCATGTTTGAGGGGTTCCAATGCGTGCTATGAATGCGGCGAGCTTGGTTACAAGAGGATAGATTGTCCAAAGGTTCGTGGCAAGGTCCGGAGTGCAAATGTAGTCCCTTTGGGTAGAGTCAGTCCTCAAGGTGGTGCCCCAAGGCACAACCAGTTTTATGCTCTACATGGGAGGCAAGGGGTTGGTGAGATCCCTGACGTTGTTATCGGTATATTAAAAATCTTTGACTTTGATGTATATGCTTTGATTGATCCAGGTGTCACCCTTTATTTTGTTACCCCTTTGTTGCTAGAAAGTTCCATGTTGAGTCGGAATTGTTGCATGAGTCATATGAGGTATCCACTCCTATTGGTTTATCTATTGTTGCTAGGAAAGTTTTATAGAAATTATCTGGTTTACATCTTGCATAAAATCTTACCTTGTGATCTTATTAAATTAGATATAATTAATTTTGATGTTATCCCTGGGATGGATTGGTTGCATGCATACTATGCTTTTATTGATTGTAGAACCTATAGGGTCAAGTTTCAATTCTCAAATGAACCCGTCCTAGAGTGGAAGAGTCATGATATGGTAGTGAGGGGTAGATTCATCTCATGCATTAAAGCTCATAGGTTGATTTCCAAGGGGTGTTTGTATCATTTTGTGAGGGTTAAAGATGTGGAGATCAAAGTCCTTTTATTGAGTCGGTCTTGGTTGTAAATGAGTTTCTTGATATCTTTCCAGATGACCTTCTCGGTGTCTCTCCTGAAAGGGAGATAGATTTTGGCATAGATCTCCTCCTGACATTCAACCTATCTCCATTCCCCCTTATCGTATGGCCCCGACGGAGTTGAAAAAGTTAAACGAGCAATTGAAAGATTTGTTGGAAAAGGGATTTATTAGACCTAGCCAATCACCTTGGGGTGCACCGGTGTTGTTTGTAAAGAAGAAAGATGGGTCACTTAGAAGCATGATATCTTATATAAGCATGATTTACCCTAGCATGTTTTATTTATGCATCGATCATACATGTCATATTACTACACTATGCCTATTGTCTAATGTATGCATTTCGACTATGGAGCTTGTTTAGTGTTGCATTGCATCTCATATACTTAGTACATTCAAAGTACTAACACATACTCTTGCCTTCATGATATCACCATGTAGAAACCGGTGCCCAAATTGATCATCCTCCTCCTCTTCGTGGCTAGACGGTGCTATCCTAAGCTTATTGGTAAGTCCTCCATTTCGGGGACTTTGGTTTATATTTCCCTCTTATCTATGTATTGACACACTACCTTATGTTCTACTTGACTTTGAGGGTGAGCCTGGTTTCTTTTTCTTGGCCCCCACTCTATTTATATAATTAGAGGTATTTGTTGGATGAGTTATGTATTTATAATATCATCCATGATTCCTTATCTCTTGATGTTGATGTATTATAAAGGTTTCCCTTAGCGCCAATACCCCATTCTATTCCAAATATCTTTTATATGCTTCCGTGACCAAGGATGTGTAATGACAAGTTAAGAGGCTTGTTTGGTGTTCCTCCGGGTTCCTTATTCGCTATGTCATGTCTAGGCCCTAGGCTTGGGTCGTGACACCTATCTTCCAAGGACAAGCCACTATCCATATGCCTTATGTTCCTTTCTTTATGGTACTTTACTTTAAGGGTGAGCGTGGGACATGTCTTGGGCCCCATCCTATCCTATGACTTGAGATGTAGACTATTATACAGATATATGCTATGTGTTATATTTAGATATTATGATTGTGATTATGGCTACCTATTGAATATGGTTATTATGAATTGTTTATGAGTATTATGACTTGGATTTATGTTACGATGTGGAAGATCCTAAGTCCTGATTTTCCCCCATAGAGTGAGTCATACTTACCCGCCCGTTAGTCTTTATGTACTATGTATTATAAGAATCCATGTTAATCCCTATCTTTATGATATCCCATAGCGTGAGTCCTACCTTCTCATTCCTTAGAACTATGTGTTTACTATTTCACATGCGCTTCCGAACCGATGATGTGTGAATGAATGTTATGAGGCTTGTTTAGGGACTCTCGGGTTCCCATTCACCATGTCACTCCTAGACCTTAGGTCCGGGTCATGACACTACGAGCCACTTCACAAGTCATGGTGCACACCACGTCATGTGAAAGGCTTTCGTAGTGAGCCTCTTGCCTTGAATCAGTGTCCCTTGCACTCTACAGATAATAACACGAGTCGCGGTGTATTTTACGGCTCATGAAGTGCTCCGGAGAAGCACATTGGGCAGTTTTGCAGATTCGTTTTAGTAAGGGCAAGTTGGTCCTTTCTAAGTTCCTAAGCTCCCGTCTAATGTGTATTGACCCCTTTTCCCTTCCAAATTAGTTCCTAAGGTATTCATAGCACTCCTTGCATCCCGTAACACTTGGCCTCACTTTCACTCAATCAAAAACACTCTTTAATTATCATTTAAGCTTAACTCAAAGGATCTTCTTTCATGACCCGAACCAAGGACCTAGGAGTGATATGGTAAATGGGAACCCGAGTGTCACGCCCAAAGTCCCGTTAGCACGGACTGACACCCATTGCCAATAAGGCCCGGGAGAACCAACCTATATCTATGCGCTCTCTATACATATTATAAGGGATTTCTACA
>JAABOM020000096.1:11040699-11123128 GCA_011800125.2 Solanum clarkiae
TCAAAATTCTAATTGTTGTATATATTAGTTTTTAAAAATTTATTCATTGTAAAATACTTGCATCTTGCTTAGAGTTTCCATTTTTTGTGTTTAGCAATCTACAATTATATTTGAAATTTGAAGTATATTTTAAGTAGTTGTGAACTTTAAGTTGAGTATAATTTAGATGTTGAAGTTTATATACTTGTTAAATTGAATTTTAGTACTTTTATACTTAGAAAAATTCTAGTTATGCACTTTTAACTTAAATTATTATATTTTATGATATTAATTAAATTTTAAGTAGTTATGAACTTTAAGTAGATTTGATCCTCAGGGCACGAATCCTCTTCTACGACTCGTAAACTCTTCTACGGCTCATTTGCATGTTTGTAGAGTAAACTTTAACAAATATCCCCTCATTGAAAACCTTGACAAAACCTCTCTATGGCTCGTAGAATGGTCTAGACCCGTAAAGGATCTCGTATAACAGTAAATCTACAACAATTTTTGTAACTTTCCCAAATCATGGATAACTTGTAATCCTGCAAATATAAACACAAAAATATATAAAACCCACTAACATCACATTGAGAACACACAAAATCCCAGTTTTAAGCATCAAAAGTGTTGTATTTTGGCAGTATATCAATATCGTCAACTTAAAATTATTATTTGTCCTCAAGCGACGGACTCAATCTATATAGACAATACCTGTCACGCCCAAAGTCCCATTAAGGCGGACTGGTACCCATTGCCAATAAGGTCCGGGAGAACCAACCTATATCTATGCGCTTTCTATACATATTATGAGGGATTCCTACATTCAATATGCCTTTAAGAAAGTAGATAATAATGACAAGCCAAAATGGAAATGCATATGGCTAGGCCGTTGGGGCCACGGTGTCTAAAATACGAGACATGACTACACTTTAATTTACATAGTCTACAAAGCCTCTAGATAAGGAAAAGTATCTGATAAGGGTCGGGACAGGCCCCGCCTTGACTAACTGTACAATACAAAAATATAAGTTCTAGATACACACAAAGCTCCGAAGCAACCTGGAGCTTGGTAACAGTAGCTGGATATCCTGTACTCCTACTGGGGAGATCTACTAGCACCTGTATCTGCAGCATGAAATGCAAGTCCCCCGTAAGGGACGTCAGTACGAGATAATGTATTGAATATGTAAGGCAAGAAATACTGTATATGAAGTAACAACTCAAATAAATCTATGCACTGGTGTAGGATAAGAGACTACCCTTAGTCATACTGTGGGATCATGTACTTTATGTTCTTTTTGTTACTTTACCTTTACTGTATAATCTATGCACAATATGTAATACAAATGACCAGCTGATCAGTGGTAAATCTATATTGGGATCGACCCTGGCTAGGCTTTTCCTTAACCCCTTGGGCTACTCCCCATGATAGGATCGACCTTGACTAGGTGATTCTTCCACCCCCTCGGGTTACCACCCATCAATAAGCAATATACTTTACTTTATCTTTCAATTACCTTTGAGATGATTCTTTTGGTGGTCATAATATTGGAGCTGTAGGACTGTAGTACAATATATGATATATAAATAATCACAAAAGACAACACCACAATGAAAGGAGTAAATTACACAAATAATGAAATGCATAGGAGGTAGAACGATACATGAACTTTATTTAGTAGAACAAATTCGTGTATTTTGGTATCCAAGTATGTATACAGATGTAAAGATGACTATGTATGGGAGAATATGAACATGTGGAAGAGTTGAGACACAGTCAATAGTTGTGTCAGAGTTGGTAAGTGCCTTTTATGTGCCAAGGAGGGATCTATGTTTCATGCCAAACAATACAAAATCAAGTAGCCTTACATACCTCGTTGTACGACCTCGCTATTACCTCGAGATAACCTTCCCTTCCTCTAAATATTTATCTACAACATAATTGGTGATAGAACTAGTATTAACAATCAATAGATACATCTTGGCAGCCCAATCTCATAAAAAAATAACATACGGGCAACAAGCGGGTATTTATAAACCTGAGCATATTCTTTCAACCTTTCCGCCTCTAATCATATTTTCTAATACACATTATCATATACATATCATGTGAAGCCTATTTTAATGCCATAACAGCCTTACAACATCCCATAAAGGACAGGACATAACAATTTTACGCAACATACAAATAGGTGGCATAGCGTTACATCCCTTCGCTACATTATGACGTTGACGATTCCAAAACTTTACCAACTTCAATCAAATTGTTCCCACTACATTTGTACATACAAACAACATAAAAACAGTCTTATAATAGTACCAAATCATTCATGAAGGACGTGAGGCAATAGTCTTCCATCCATCAGCCCACAAGTTCGTACTAAGAACACAATTGTCATATCCTAGAAGAACTCACTTTTGCAGATTGTAAAAGTGGTACAGCAACTTAGTTACATAACTAACAAATTATACCCTGTTAAAAATATGAGTCTTACTTCATAATTCATCCAATCAAGAAGAGAAAATCCTCTTAAATAAAGAGAAAAGTTCACAACAATCCTTAGGACACATGTTATCCAAATTTCTAGCACAAACATACTAGCATATACTTCTTGTTTTTCATGGGATAAGTATAATAAATACATGGATATTTTCACTTACCTTATCCTTCAAGGTTCAGGTTTCCTTCAAGAATCCTAGAGGGTTGTTGGGCTGCTTTAAAAAAGCTGAAAATTACTCCAAAGTAAAATAATTTAAAGTACTGCTTTGAGCTCTTTTTAAAAGAGTCTCTTGGCTTACTTTATTTTGACCTTTTGAAGACATAATACCACATATTAATAAACTAGCGAGGCAACAGCTTGTCCCTCACACTTGGGCCTAAATGGGTCTCAAAGTTGATGGGCCTTGGCTGCCCATGTTCCAAATTCGTCTTCACTTAGTTTGGGCCCAATTAGCCAAGTGAGTTGTGGTGTACTATGTTCCTTTTATTATTCATCTTAGGCTGAAAATAAAGTCCATTTATGATGCTAAAACATGGGCTAAAGTTACACCCTTAACACGGACTTTATTCATAATCTCACTTGGACAAATTTGATGTCGGGCCTCGTCTCCATTTAGCTAGCAAATTTAAGCTAAGCAAGTAGGTGACTCACCTGCTAGCTTCCTAAGTCCTACGAGCACCTCAATTTTTATTACATTATTTAGGGTCGTGATCTCCTCAATTTGACACAAAATATGTATATACTCGACCCTCTTAAGCGTTAGACGCATATATCGCCCTATAACATGAGATTCAAGAACTTTTAAAAATGGGCGCTAATTTGAAAAACCATATCATGTTTCATTTGTATAATACTAGTATTGTAAGATTTGGGGTGTTACAATACCGTAACTCATAGACCTTAACTCAATGACATATATCTCATACATCTCAGACTCAGATATCCACACTAACTTTTTAAAATAGGATTCAATAGTTATTTAGCAAACCAATACAAACTGGTGCATGTGAGAACACAATTTTGATAAGCAAGGTATTCTCAATACTCCACAATCACTGAACAAGCCTAGTGCTAACAATGCAATGCAAGTGCCCTGACAAAAAGAAGTCCCATATTTGACATGCAATGGTGTTTTCATATTTGACCTTGGGACTATGCAAAAACACTCACTCTCACAAAATATGTTCATCCATAATGACTAATATAATAAGTTTTCCCCTATACTCATGAATCAAACCTTCAACTAACTAGACTAGGATCAATTTAGGACTTTCTAGGCTTGTAACGTAGGCTCAGGGGGCTTTGGTATGATATTATGGGAATATAGTGACTAAAGTCCCTCCTTGACACTGGGTTTTTCTACACTTTTGCGCTACCAACTTTGCTATTTCACCTTATTCTCCCTTTTTCCTATTTTAAGCTTTTTTGGGTACTTTCTTTTTATTTTTTCAGCCTTTTGCCTTGTTTTTACACTTTATTTTGCTTTTCAGCTCACATTAAGGCATCATTTGTTTTTGTTTGCACCAAGTACATGATTTTTCTCTTTTTCTCCGTATCACTAACTCACCCCCTTATTTTTGTGTTTCACCCTTACACTAGCCATCATCAACTTAGGCTTTTGGCCTGTGTTAAGGTGCACAATATCCATCCTCCGAACTAGGCCTACTTTTGGTAACCACCCTCAACTTATACTTTTTTCCTCAATCAAGGTGCACAATGTTCAAGGAAAGACTAGAGTCAATTTCAGGATTTGATAACTAACAAGGCTAGGCTAATCAGGTATTTTCAAAGAATAGGTACATGTTAGGCTCAAACATTGGAACAAGGGATATATCATCAATTTGGTCAGTCATTTTTAGGCTAAAGTGGACTTATTAAAGAATAATGGTCTAAGATCATTTCCTAATCCAATTAATCTATAATCTAACTTAGAGTAACAAGGCAAATTTTGAATTAGCACAAAATACATGAATTTATCAATTTATGCTCACTATCACATAGCATTGCATACATTATCAACAAAAGAATCTCAGATCATGCTTTTTTATCTCAATGTACCCTCAAATATCATAATAGATATTGTCACACACCTAAACATGCATGGTTTCTATCTAACTACTTAACCAAAATTTTTGGTGGTTATCATTTTTTTTATCAAACAAAACACAAAAAACATGATATATGCCACAAGTATTGGTACTATATGCTACAAATATTATCTAAACATCCTAAACGTGCCGGTTCAACAAAAATTAAATATCCACAAGGAAAAAGAACACAGACAAGAAAACCTCGGGATCAAAAATTGGGGTAGTTATGGACCCAAGCTACTCAAACTTCACTGAGGTCTATAACTACCCATACGCCATGGAAAAAAATATACATTGTCCCCAATGCACAAGATCAAAACAAAGTAGAATATAAGAGGCCAAAAACATACTTAGACACCTAGGCGCCAATCTCATTTTCTAGTGGTGGCCAATATTAGAACTCACCTAGTGTTACTGACTGGACCAAGGTAGTAATGAATAGGAAAAGAGATTAATTAACAGGATTTGATTGATGTGCTCTTGTTTAACCAACCAAACTGGGACAAAGGGAGGTTGTAATGAGACTAATAGGTAATGGTTAGTAAACACACTATGGAGATGAGCCAAGTCACATAGTGAAATTCGCCTCTCACCTTTGACCAAAGGGTTTGGTGAACTTAAATTATCGTCCTGCATGCTATACACTAGAAATGAATTAGGTTATTCGGTGATACTGAGTTGGAGAATCAGGGGGGAACACAATGCCCTAGTTACTCTCTATTATTGATTTTTCTCTCATGATAGTTAGTTAGTTTATTTTCTCATTGATTATTGCAAACCCTCTCTTTTGGGGAACTGAGTCGGTTAACTAGTCAGATTGCATATTGGTGAATTTTTCTTGAGTTTATGTATTCTCTGTGGGTTCGATCCCAACCTTGGTTAGGTTCTATCTCTTGATAGCGACCATTTTATCCTCTAAAATGAGGTGTAATTTGGGTGATATCAAGATTTTGGCACCGTTGCCAGGGAATACAACTAGACTTAGTAAAATTCAGTAGTGATTCAAGTTTTAACCCTTAGTTTCATTTATTTTACTTTTGTTTTTTTTTTATTTCTCTACAGGGTGTATGAGTAGTGTATGCCTAATACTCAGAGTCCAGGCAAGCCCTTAACTCCATTTGATCCTGAAATCCACAAAACTACAAGAAGAATGTCCCAAGATAATGCCAATAATGCGGCCAATGCAACCCTGAATAGGAACAATAATGATGATGATAGGGATGAGAACCCAGCTCTTTTGGAGGACATTCCACATCCTTAAGAGTTCAATGCTCATGCTTACTAGTGGAATCAGTATAGGTTGAACCACATGGCTATGGATGTGACTGAAGCTATTGTGTTGCCACCACTATCGGCAGACACAATGTTCATAGTCTCTAGTGGGTTACTTCAGATGTTGCAGAATCATAGGCTATTTGCGGCTTACCATCAGAGTATCCAATGTGGCACTTGTTTGTAAGAGTGTGATGGGGACACAATCTATCTATTGATGCTATAGGAGTTTATGTCTTTCCATTGTCTCTTACAGGCAATGCTGCGTTCTGGCTACCTAAGCTCTGGTAGAGTTCAATCACTAGCTGGACAGATTTACAGAAGACCTTTTTAGAGAGGTACTTCCATAGATCGAAGATGCTCAAGTTGAAGGACCAAATTAACAAGTTCGAGCAACCTACTAGTGATTCAATAAGCACTACTTGGGAGTGATTTACAAAATACCTGAGGAACGTCCTGACCACAAGATAGTTGATGACGCCTTGGTGGAGATCTTCTACTGTGACATTGATGAGAACAGTCAGGCCTGTGCTGATACTATGATGAGGGGAATGTTTCTAGATCAACCATTTGTAAGGATTGCAGAACGTATAGAGCAAGTGGTCAAGCCAAATCGTGCATGGGGGTAGTAGGACAGAGCTTCCATAAAGAGTTCATATGCTATCAGTGTGGGGTTAGAGCAAGCCAAAATTAATGAAGAAATTATGCAGTAGCTTGCTCAGCTTCGCATTAGCATGGATGTGGTAATAAAGCATAACCAAGAAAGAGTGAACATAGTGGTCCACCAACCCCCGCGTGAACCCATGTACGAGGAGCCATACTATGATGAGGACACTTGTTTTGTTAATGATCAGATTGGGGGGGGGGGTTTGGACCAACGCACAAAGGTCCAATCAGGACTATTGGCGCCAAGGTCAAAGAAGCCAAAGGCGGAACTTGGCAGAGATAGAGTTTACAGAGACAACCACGAAGCCTATTATGATAGGAATAAGGGTCCAGATACAGACTGGGGTCACAGAGAAGGCTTTAGAAATGGTCTTTTGTATGCCACCACATGACTGTGACATAAGTTCAGGCAATTCTAGAATTGAGAAGATGTTTGATCGCCTGTTGAAGAAGGCTAAGATGCAGGATAAGACTCTAAGGGGCATGAAATCAGATGTTTCAAGCATTAGTCAAAAAATAGAGTCTCATTCGGTGGTTATTAAACAACTGGAACAACAGTTTGATCAAGTGTCAACTCAGTTGAATCGGCATCAGAGTGGTACACTACCTAGTAATACAGTGCAAAATTCAAAATATGAAGCGCAGTGTATAGCAGTCACCACTCGAGGTGGAAAGAGCACAATTGACCCTCAGATGCCGATTAATGTACGTAGAGGATGTTCCTGAGGAGATGGTTGCAGAAAAGAATGCAGATAAAGTAGATGATCATGGAAAAGGTGGGGTGGGTGAAGCAGCTGAAGCGCCACAGAGGTTTAATCCCATTGACCTTCAGATGCTGGTTGATGTACATAGAGGATGTTTGTAAGGACATAGTTGCAGCAATGAATGCAGATGAAGCAGATGATCGTGGCAAGGATGGGATGAGTGAAGTAGCTGAAGTGCCACAGAGGTTTAAGCCCATCTTTAGGCCTCTTCCTCCCTTTCCTCAGAGACTCAAAAAGAGGGAGAAGGAAGATAAGTTCAAGCACTTTATTTCCATGCTAAAGCAACTATCTATCAATATATCTCTCATCGAGGCTTAAGAGAAAATGCCGGGCTATGCGAAGTACATGAAGGACTTGGTCACCAAAAAATTTTCTGTAAATCAAGAGATTTCTCAAGAGCTTCAACATTGCAAATTTGCCTAAGTCATGCCGCGACAATAAATTAGGCGTGACTTGGGAGGCAACCCAAGGTTTTTGATGTAATAGTGTAGTTATAGATTTATTTTCAGTTTTTGGATTCATTGGTAGTTTATTTTCTTACATTTGATTGTAACTATGGACAATGAGTTGGTTGCATATAGGGTAGCAGTGTATTTTATGAAGAGTATACAGGTACATGACTAAGTCAATTATGTTGGCTGGAGAAGAGTATTAGATTGAGTCTCTACGACTAGTTCTATGAGTCATAAAGCAAACGACTCGTACCCCATCTCGTAAAGATTTCCAGTAAGAAGGAAAAATATCCACCCCAGTCCACGAGTCAACTTTATGATTCGTAGAGCAAACTACAAGTCGTGAATGAGGCTTGTGGACCCCAGGTAAGTTTTCTAAAATTTTTCATAAGTATTGAGGGTTCTACGAAACCATGATCTACGAGAGCCGTAGAACCATCTACAACTCGTAATCGGGGTTTCAACCAGACCCAATATATTTTCAGTTAACCTGATAAAGTATAAATAGAGGGTCCAATAATACATTTGACCTAAAATTACAAAATCTACCCAACCAACTCCACACCCTCTAATTTCTAACCACCGTCGACCCATTTTCCGGTGAGAATTCTGGCAACCTAGGGTTTTCTGCCTACCCATCTCTCTCATCTTCTTCAGTTTACATCTCAATTCTTGGTGAATTTTTTATTTAATTAAAACCCTTACTTTGCCTTGTTTAAATGATTGATTTGGAAATTATGTGGGGTATGATGTATAGACATAAAACCTATGTTTTAATTGAATTTGTGATTAAGAGTAATTGGGTTTCCCATGTGTGATTATTGTCTAAGTTTGGAATTAGGCATATATGATTTGAGTTTATTGTTTGTGCCTATTGAGTTACCCGCCATATATGATTGAATGATATTGAATGATTTGTGCTTGCGGAATTAGTGGGTGAGGACATAGATACATGATTTTGTGTTAATTAATTTGAAGTGGTCAGACTTGTAGGATACTTTGTGTTAAATCTCTGTCGATGGGCTGTGTATGTATTGAAGAACATGTTGGGGATAGGGTTGTATTATTGAAATCATGTGGGTGCTTGTATTCTTGCTTCGGTGATGATACTTAGTTGGTTGAAAATATCTTTTGGGGTCCGTGTGATGGACTTAGAATCTCAGGTGACTGAGATTTTTGGTCCACAGGTGACTTTTATGGCCCATAGTACGAGTCATAATTGCCCCTCGTGCAAAATTCCAAAAACTTGATGTTTCTGAGTATCCATCAGATGAGACTTTTTATGAGTCGTAGATCACTTTATGACTCGTAGATGGTCTCGTAGATCCCTCCCTGAATTTAATTACTCACTCAAATTTTATACGACCCAGTCTACGACTCGTAAACTACTTTACAAGTCGTACATGGACTCGTAGACTTTTCCAGTAACAAAAAATATTCTGAACCACTGGTTTATAAAGGCTCTTTACAACTCATAGCACACACTAAGACCCATAAAGGTGCTTTCGTAAAATCCTTCTGCAACTGAATTTAGATGAATTCTTGCATTTTAATTCTTGATTTGTGGGTTAACCATGGTGCGTATGCGTTGATATTTCAGGTACTTTGACCCCCAAAGCTAAATGCGATGAACTTTTAACCATATGGGGGATGCATAGGATGAGCCTCGGATGTTGAGCTTTTAGATACAGAGCATATCCCGCAGCTGAGCGGTTCAGTAGAGGTCCTAGATGTTAGATCGAAGCTCGAGGCTGCTCGATCACAGAGATGAGCTACTGCCAAAGCTGGGCAGACTCAGGCTCTAGTTGCTAGTCCTTCCCAGTATTAGGAGGGAGACAGTGACCGGGAGCAGCATGCCACAGATGACTCTATCCAGAGATGAGTCTAGTTCTGAGGAGAGCTATGAGGATAGATCAGAGACAGAGTCTTTCGTCGCACCATCATTATCATCTGTACCAGATGCCCTCGCTAACCGGTGGTGCGTCAAGGGCATGAAGGCAATATACTTGGACGGCACTCAATGAAAAGAGCGGGACAAGCTAACCCAATCCATCTATGAGGAGCCCAGAGTATTGCAGATGGACTTAGCCGTGTCCTCGACCTCTAGGATATGATGATTCGATATGGGCTTCAGTGGCTGATAGATTCTCTTGGATGATACTCGCTGACTATGGTGAGGGAGTTCTACATATCCTACAGAGCCACCATCCAGCTCACTCTTCCCAAGGGGAAGAAACCCTTTGCTTAACCCAGGCTGACAGAGACACAAGTGAAGGGTCAGTGGGTAGACATATTAGAGGATACCATCCATCATATGCTATTCGGTCCCGAGTACCATTCTCTTAGATCCACCACGGAGTTCGATTAGAGGGTGGGGAAGAGCAGAAACCCACTTATTATGAAAGATCCTGAGTAACGAGCCACCTTGATGAGATAGGTGGTTGGGTTTATTGCAGAGCTAGGTCCAAAACCTGCTTGGGTCACCACTCACTTAGAGCTTATTGTTAAGGCTTTACTCAGCTTCCCTGCCAATTTTTTGTGGGCTATTGTTTGTTCACGCATCTGGCCAACGCTTGCCAATAACACCTTGACGCCAGAGCATGCAGTTTTGGTTGCCAGCATCTTAGCTAGCTACGATATTGATTGTACCCGCCTTATCGCCGAGAAGATACATGAGGTTGTACTGAAGAGGGCTACCTCTATCCATTTCCTGTGTTTGATCTAAATTCTCTATTTAGAGTCTAGGGTGGAGATATTATACCAGCTGGATTGGATGATTGGGGCCCAACACACTTTGGAGCCTAGCCTAATCAATTGATGAGAACCCAGTGGCACTCTAGTAAGCACAACCTCCACCTATGCTAGAGATGTTCGCCCCAGCGCCATCACCTGAGGGTTCTGAGATTGACATTACCATTACTGCTGCTACTACTGAGGAGAGGCCCCCGCAGCATGAGGCAGCTGAGGAGAGCGAACCCACTATTGTTGCTCCTATACCAGAGGCCACTACTTCACATGCTACTATCGCAGGCATGATCTTCGTGTCTACCACTTCTATACAGGCCATGGTATAGAGGTTCGCACATACTGAGGTGCAATTGACTCAGCTTATTCAGTAGGTAGGCCATGGGTCCGCCAGGCTATTTTTGGAATCAAAGAGTCGGATACAGGAATTCACAGTCATTGCTATTCAAGACCATATTTCTACCGTAGATGTCCACATCGACGCCTTCGAGGAGAGGGTACAAAAGAGATTGGTCGTGGCCTGATCTTCTGAGTTGTTAGCCATACAAAAGGAGATCCAACAGCTCCGCGCTGATATGACAGCATCACTGGCAGCACCAATCGCACTACCAGAGACGATATCTTTGGTGTTGATGTTTGATTTATTTGCTCCTAATGAGCCTACCTATTCTTCTCTTGAGAAGAGACTTTGCGTGAATGAGGAGAGATATGAACGTGCGAAGAGTTCAGAGGAGGAAAATCTTGAGCTTACCTTGAGAAAGTCGAGGCGTGATGAGGAGATGACACAAGCTCGAGTGATGGAGCAGATAGGGGGTGCTGGCCTCTCCGGATAGAGTATCACTGCTGAGCAAACCATCCCACAGGAGGAGGATGGCCAGAATCAACCACAGATTGGCGCCTAGGTGCCTAGGTATGTGTTTTTGACCCATTATGTTCTATTATTGCTTGCTTTTGTGCACCGGGGATAATGTACATCTTTTTCGATAAGGTGTGGGTAGTTATGAGCCTCAATGAAGTCTGATTAGCTTATGGTCCATAACTACCCCAATTTTTTTATCCCGAGATTTTCTTGCCTGTGTTTGTTTTCCATGTGGATATTTATTTTCTATTAAACTGGCAAGTTTAGGATGTTTAGATAATATTTGTAGCATATAGTACCAATATTTGTGGCATATAACATGTTTTTGTGCTTTTGTTGAAAAAACTGATACCCACCGAAAAATTATTTCAATTAGTAGTTAGATAGTAACTATGCATGCTTAAGTTTTTGACAATATCTATTCTGATAAGTGAGGGTAGATTGAGATAGAAAAAATAATTTGTGAGTCTTTTGTTGATAATGTGTGCGGTTCCATATGAGTGTGAGCTTTATTTGCTAAATTCATGTGTTTTGTGCTAATTCAGAACATGCCCTGTTACTCTAAGTTAGATTGTAGATTAATTGGATTAGGAAAGGATCTTGGGCCATTGTTTTTAAATAGTCCACGGCCTAAAAATAACTAACCTGATTGATGTTATATCCTTTGTTCCAAATGTTTGAGCCTAACATGTCCCTATTCTTTGAAAACACTTGATTAACCTAGCCTTGTATAGTGAAAATCCTGAATTTGGCCCTGGTCTTTCCTTAAACATTGTGTACCTTGACTGAAACAAAAAGCCTAAGTTGAGGTGAACCCCAAAAATGGTCCTGGTTCAAAGAATAGATATTGTGCACCTCAATTCAGACCAAAAGCCTAAGTTGAGGGTGGCTGGTGTAAGGGTAAAACACAAAAATAATGTAGGTGAGTTAGGAATACAAAGAAAAGGAAAAATCATGTACTGGGTGCAAGAGAAATGTAAGATGCCTTAGAAAGAGCTAAAAAACAAAATGAAGTGTAAAAACAAGGCAAAAAGTCAAAAAATGAAAAGAAAGCACCCAGAAAAGCCTTAATAAGGAAAAAGGGAGAATAAGGTGAAAATAGCTAAGTTGGTGGGGCAAAAGTGTAGGAAAACGCAGTTCCAAAGAGGGCCTTTAGTCACTATTTTTTCGAAATATCATACCAAAGCCCCTTGAGCCTATGTTACAAGCCTAAAAAGTCCTAGAGTGATCCTAGTCTAGTTAGTTGAAGTTCTGAGTCATCAGTATAGGGGTAAACCTATGGTATTAGTCATTTTGCATGAATATCTTTTGTGGGACTGAGTGTTTTTGCACAATCCCAATGTTAAACATGAAAATATCATTGAGTGTCAGATATGAGACTTCTTTTTGTATGGGAACTTATATTGTATTGTTAGTATTTGACTTGTTCAGTGATTGTGGACTATTGATAATCTCTTGCTTGTCATAGTTGTGTTGTTACATGCACCAGTTTGCATTGGTTTTTTAAATAGTTATCTTATCCTGTTTTGAAAAGTTGGTGTGAGTATCTGAGTCTAAGATGTATGTGTGTATGCCATTGAGTTGAGGTCTATGTGTTACTGTATTGTCTATATAGATTGAGTCCATCGCTTGAGGACAAGCAATAATTTTAAGTTGAGAGTGTTGATGTGCTGCCAAAATACAACACTTTTGATGCTTAAAACTTAGGATTTTGTGTGTTCTCAATGTGACTTCATTTGTTTTTATGTATTTTTGTGTTTACATTTGTAGGATTACAAGTTGACCATGATTTGGGAAAAATTACAGAAGTTGCTAGTTTTTGCTATTGTACGGGACCTTATATGAGTTGTGGAGCATTCTACAAGTCGTAAGGGTGTTTCGTAAGGAATTCTAGTGAAGGGCCAAGTTTCTGAAGTTACTTCTACAAACATGCAGATGAGTCGTGGAACATTGTACAAGTCATAGAAGACCTTTCATGCCCTGAGGATTAGAGAAGTGGACTTGCAGAAATTCATCAAACAAGACTCCCTTTATGGGCCATAAATAAATTTGAGTCGTGAAGGGGTGCTGTAGAAGTGAAGTTTAAAATTTCAGTAGCTGATTACGAGACCCCAACTACGAGGCGTAGAGTGCTCTCGTGGAGTTTGCCGACCAGTTTTTCTAATTTATTTAGGACTTGTTTTTAATTATCATAAATAGGTTTTTAGGTTATTTTTCATAAGTTCTAGTTAGTTCATATCAGTTTTCAGTAGTTTAGGTTTTATGCTTAGAGAACTCAATATTCTAAGAGAGAAAATTGTGAGAGAGTCTTTGAAACACTTGTTCTTTAATTCAATCTTCAAGCTTGTGATTTTCATTGACATTGAATTTGCTTGATCTTAGTTCAATTGTGTAAGTGCTTAATTATGTCTTCTCAATTCATAATCTCTTTATCTAGACATAACATGAGTAGCTAAATCCACAACTAGGGTTGTGGGAACCATGAAGAACTAATAAAGTAAAATTAGATAATTCACAATTCTTGAAAGGTATATATGCATGTATCAATTAACTCTCTTTGTCTTGCATGTTTGCTAATGGTAGCCAACATTAGAACTCACCTAGTGCACTGACTGGACCAAGGTAGTAATAAATAGGAAAAGAAATTAATTAACAGGATTCGATTGATGTGCTCTCGTCTAATCAACCAAACTTGGCCAAGGGGAGGTTGTACTAGGACTAATAGGTAATGATTAGTAAAGCATACTATGGAAATGGGCCAAGTCACATAGTGAAATTCGCCTCTTACCTTCGACCAAAGGGCTTAGTGAACTTAAATTACTGTCCTACATGTTATACACTAGATAAGAATTAGGTTATCCGGTGATACTGAGTTGGCGAATCATGGGGAACACAACATCCTAGTTGCTCTCTATTATTGATTTTTCACTCTTAATAGTTAGTTTATTTTCTTATTGATTATTGCAACCCTCCACCCTTTGGGGAAATGAGTCGGTTAACTACACAGATTGCATATTGGTGAATTTATCTTGAGCCTACGAATTCCTTATGGATTCGACACTAACCTTGATTAGGTATATTTCTTGATAGTGACTATTTTATCCCCTAAAAAGGAGGTTTAACTTGGATGACATCACCATGGTCAAAGATGCATGCTACTCAAAAGGGTCCCAACCATCTAGTTTTGAGCTTCCTAGGGAACAACTTCAATCTTGAATTATAGAGCAGCTCCAAGTCGCATGGTGCAAATTGACAGTTCTTTATGCAACAGTCTTATTTTTAACTTCATTCATTGTTTGTACAAGGTTGAGCTCACATATGCCGTCAACCGAAACTCATCAAGCTCATTGAGCTGGCTCAGCCTAGAGTTTGCTGCATCATTCCAATCTAGATTGAACTTCTTCAGTGCCCACATTGTTTTATGCTCAAGTTCCACTAGCAAGTGACATGCTTTCCCAAAAACAATTTGACAGGGAGACATGCCTATAGGGGTCTTGAATGTTGTCTGGTATGCCCATAGTGCATCATCTAGCTTCCGCAACCAATCTATCCGATTTGCATTCACAGTCTTGGATAGAATTTGTTTAATTTTCCTATTGGACACCTCCACTTTCCCGCTCGTCTAAGGATGATAAGGCGTATCCACTCGATGTTTCACTCCATAGTTTACAAGAAAAGCTTTAAAAAAGTCTATTGCAGAAGTGAGAACCTCCATCACTGATGATTGCCTAGGAAGTGCCAAACTTTGAGAAGTTGTTCTTTTTCAGAAATGTTGTGACACTTTTTCCCTCGTTGTTGGATAGAGCCACGACCTCAACCTATTTTGAAACATAATCCACAACCACTAGGATGTACTTGTTTACATGTGAGCTACAAATGGTCCTATGAAATCTATCCCCCCATACATCAAATAACTAAATCACCATAGTGGGGTTTAAAGGGAGCTCATGTTTGTGAGAAAGCCCACCTTCTCTTTGGCACCAGTCACAAGCTTTGGCATAGTCGTGGGTGTCTTGGTGGATGGTGGGCCAGTAATTCCTACATCGTAAGATCTTGTGTAATGTTCGAATTCCACTATGATGTCCTCCCACCAAAAACGAGTGATATGCCTCAGGTATGCTCATCATTTCAACCTCAGGAACATAGCGACAAATAATCCCATCAGCACATACGCGATACAAGTGTGGGTCATCCTAAAAGATCTTCCTCTCTTTAGACATAAATTTCTAACACTAATGTGTGTTCAGGTCGAGTGGCATGATATCACTTACCAAGTAGTTGCATTATCTGCAAACCAAGATATCAGATCATGAGATGAAGCCAACACTCTCTGATCGGTAAAATAATTATTTATCTCCAATCCATCATCAAATTTTATCATTACCCCATCTTCCAAATAAAAGAATAAATAAGAAATATAAAATGAAAAAAGAAAATTCACAAAAGAAGTGAAGCAATTAAAAAAGAAAAAAAAATTTTAAAAGGAGCAAATAATTTTTTTTTAACATTGCCATTTTAAAAAAAAAATTATGTAATAAGCAAATGAATAAAAAAAAAGATATTAATTTGCCCACCACCTAAAAATTTTTTTTTTAAAAAAAAGAAAAACAAAAAAAAAAGAAAGAAAAAACATATGGATGGTGACAAAATAAGGAAAAAGGAAAAAAAAAAACAAGAGAAGAAGGAGTTGCTGATGTGGCAGAAAGCCAAATGACCATACACAAAATTTGTAAACCAAATAGTCATGGCTGTCGAAATAAGCTATTTTGTGTAATAAAAAAATAGTGAGTTATTTTTTGTGTAAATAATTTTTTTCAATGGCTTATAGATGTAATTATTACTATTTAAAAGGTGTAATTAAGAGATTTTAAGAGTAACTTTTTTAGTTTACATATCACAATTAATTTTAAAATAACAAAATGTTTAAAAAAAAAAAGGGGGTGGGGTGGGGGTGGGGGTGGGGGAGAGAAACAAATAAATCTAGGTGAAGGTCATCAAGAGGTGCCATGTCACTTTATCTATATTTAATTTTATATTAAAAGTAGATAGATATAAAATTTTTTTCATTTTTGATTTTCAAAATGCACACAGTTAATAATCACAAGAAAGTTTACAACCCTTGTTCATAGGATAGATGTAGAGTGCGTGCATTAAAACTAGTATTATAGAATAGTTGAATAAAATACACATTAGAAAATATTTAAAATAAATCTAATTTGGAAAAAAAAAATTGCTAAATGTTTTTACTACTCCACAATCTATGTCTATGACTACATAAAAATGATATGCATATGACTTCTTCTTGAAGTCAGCATTAGGATGGGGCTCAACATAAAAAAGTGTGGAATGAATTAAGAATGGTTATGTTTAGGAACACTCGTCTTTGGTAGGTTGAACAATCCGTACATTGATTTTAGGTTTAATATTTGAAATATAATAAACTATGAATCCATAGGGACAGATATACTTGCCACTAGCCAATTTTTTATTTTTTATTTTAAAAAAGAATCTCCCAATTACTTAAAGAATCCCACATTCAGTGTAAACAATCTATAAAATACCTGGATTTGGAAATTATTAACAATAAAATCTTAAATTAATTCCTATTATCAAATCCATCAAGATCTCACTTGAAAGGCTAGTCTTGATCTAGTCAATTTCTTGCATGAAACATTATGCTTTGATGTAACAATTTTGAATTTGTCTTATCACCCACTGTCAAGGAAAATAAAAGCATACTGTCCATGACTTCGTAAGA
Source organism: Solanum clarkiae (assembly GCA_011800125.2). Lineage (NCBI taxonomy): Eukaryota > Viridiplantae > Streptophyta > Magnoliopsida > Solanales > Solanaceae > Solanum > Solanum clarkiae. The sequence continues at coordinate 11,057,789 of JAABOM020000096.1, forward strand.
CCTTTTTTTTTTGGGGGGGGGGGGGGTAATATTCGTAAGACCTCATTCATTTGGCGAGGATATGAAAAAGAAAGCATTTTTTTAAAAACTATTTTGTTACTTCTAAATTGAGTGCATAAATAAGTTTGGAGCCTAAAAATTTCATGAAGAGTCATTTTTTTAGTTGGCATTTAAATTTAAAAAATTTGTAATATAATCAATACAATTCTACAAGTGAGGTCTCTTAGGGTGTAGGAAGTATATGGACCTTTTGAAGTAAGAATATAAACAAAGCAAATTTTAAATGAAAAATTATAATATAAAATTAGAATAATAAAATCTGACTAAAAAATTTATAAAAAAACAAAAAGCTTCACTAATGAAATTGAAATAGTTTGCACTGAATTTGATAAGTTGATATAATGATATTAAAAATGTATTGATTTGTTGAAATGCTTGACATTTAAAGGAGATTTTCTTAATTTTTTTATAATGACATGACAGTAGATTTTATATAATATAAAAGATTTAACTATTTGCGATACTTTAGCTAGAATATTCAATAATAAGAGAATAAAAAAAGTGAAAGGGGAATAAAAAAGGCAAATATAAGAATATTAATGTGACTTAGTGATAATCGTCAGGATATATACGAGACAACAAAATAGATAGTCACTTGAAAAAGAATGTTATAATCAACTAACTAGTATTCCATTTCTCAGATAATACAGTAATCCACTATAAATAAGATAAATAGTTATTAAATTTTTCATTCAAAAAATTATTTGCAAGTATCAATACATGAGATTTAATTATTTTAAATATATATAATATATCTTTAAAAAAAATGAGGCCCCTAATTTTTTTTTTTAAATATCAAACAATTACTTTAGTGGTCTTATGCTCGAGATAGTCTTGCTTCAAGAGATATTGATAGAAACAACGCTAAATTTTAACCTAAAATAATATAATTTTATAATTAACTTCTCATATGTAAATACAAAATAGCTTTCCTTTTATTCAAAACAAGTTTTACATTCTAACATATAAAATTAATTATAAAATAAAAGAAGAGTACGGAAATATTAAGCCCAAATAGTGGCCGAGGGAGCTATAGCCTTTTCTTATAGGTCCTATCCAAGATTTTCAAAAGATGGTACGATATTATGAAAAGATAAAATAAGATATAAATTTTATTGATTTAATTTTTAAATATTAATGTCAAGTCCCAAGTTAGATTTTAGGTGTGATAATGTGATTAGAATTCCTGAAGAAATCTTAATCTAGCCTTTGAGCAAATCAAGAATACATAAGGTAAGAAAAACAATAAATATACGGAAAAAACATAAAAGGTCTAGAAGTTGTAGCATGACAAAGAAAAGTAAACACCACATAGATTCCTTTACATTAATTGTCTGAAAAGACATGAGATGCTATGGAAGGTCCTAGTTAACTCGACATCTAAAATGAACTAGAAAGATAAAACTACTCATAGGAAAAGAAATCAAAGCATGTCCTTGGATCATGATGACCTACCAACTTTAAGCTTCAATAGAATATGCTACTAGCCTCAAGAAGTAAGAGCGCAACTGTCAATCCCTATATTATAATAAAATGTGGGCAAGGAAAGTATGTAATAGTATATTTGAATGTACTAAGTGTATGTGAGCAATGCAATGTATGAATCATAAGTCATGATATACAGTGATCAATTGAAATAGTATTATAGATGAGTTAGTAAACATGAATATGGTCAATGAATAATAAAATCATTATAGAAATCATAAGGGGATATAGAGCTTAAATAATCAAGCATAAATCATAAAAGAATGTTATATATGTGTGGGATAGTTACCATAATTATTGATAAGACCATACAAGCTATTACACGTAATTCCATTATCTCCTCATAGATGAAAAAAGGAGAATATATTTATCAAAGTAGACTCTACCCCACTAAGTGGGTGTCATGAATATGTTCTATATGTCGATCCACTAGTTAGGCCATATTGGTAACAAATCTACAGTTGTAATATAGTTACGAGGCTAGAGATTACTACTAAAGACCCCTTAGATAGAATTCTCACCACAAAGTCGACACGGTACTAAGTCAAAAATCTCACATTATATTTATCATAATTATGATTCATACTTGTCATAGAATCATAAGGTTTATCATAAATCATAGTTTATACTTGTTATGGATCATAAGGATTAACATGTGTAAAGGAAACAATAGCTACCAATCTAATTCACAAAACTTGTTCATCGAATAACACATTTCATGTTATTCATAGAGGTGGCAAATAGGTGGATTGGATCGAATTTGGATGGATTGAGCCAAAAATGCATCGGATCATAATCTATCCATATAAAATATGGTAAATATGGATTTGGTCAAATATGGTTTGGATAAAAATGGTTCCAATCCACTTTGATCTCTTAAAGCTAAAAAATTAAATCAAAGCTTGATTGATAATACTCTACCCCTATAGCTGTCACGACCCGAGCCTAGGGTCTAGACGTGACACGATGAATAAAAAATCCAAGACTACCCAAATAAGCCTCTTAACATATCGTTAGCATATCCTTGGTTGTAGAAGCATAATTAAACAATAAATAAGTAACAAATAATTTTTAAGGGACATGGGACTTTGAACTCATGCTAACAAGATTGAATTAAAAGTAAGAAATTATATTTCACAAGTCCTTCTATTATTCTCTCACGTTCCTCTACTATTACCACGCTCTTCTCTCTGAAAGATAACCTAAAAAATCTATTTATAGTGTTTAAAATACAAAATCAAAATGAATTAGGATAACTGGGTCGGCAGACTCTGCGGGCACTTCTACGAGCCGTATAATGTTTTACGGCGCATAGTCGGGGTGTCATGGATTGTATCTTCAATTCTAGGGTTGACTTCTACCATACCCTTCTACAACTTGTATAAAGTTTTACGACCCGTAAAAGGTTTTGTTTGATGACTTTCTCCCAAATTTCTAATCCTTAGGGCACGACACCAAGTCTACGGCACATTTGTATATTTGTAGACTTAACTTTAGATAATCACCCTTCACCAGAATTTTGTACGAAACTAAGTCTACGGACTATGGAATTCTTTACAAACCGTAAAAGGTCTCGTGAAACCTCAACTTCAGCAAAATCTACACACTTAGCCCAAAAATTCTGCCAATCCTATAATCATGCAAAAAAATATAAAAACACATCAAATCTACTAACTTCACTTTGAAAATACATAAAATTTTAAATTTTAAGCATCAAAAGTGTTGTATTTTGATAGCACGTTAATTTTCAGCTATTACATCCATTCTACACTCTAATCACTCCAATTAAAGCAATAATTAGAGATATAAATTAAGCCTCAAATTTGCAACCTTGAACTTATAGATTAAACGTAGGAGTGGAAGTAAATTCACTTAAATCAATAACAAAAAAGTCAAAATATTAAAGACCCAATAGATAAATTAAGAACCCATATTAGTAGCACACCTTTAACATGAGGGTTTTAGTCACTCATGCTAGAAATTAAAAAATCAATACAAATAATAGCAATTGAAGTCATGGGTAACAAGATTGAATAGAGAATAGTTGATTAACACCAGCAGATCACCTCAAGTTTTTGATTCTCAAGAGTTTGGGTGATATGTTTTTGATACATTAGAGTCTTCTGAGACTATCTTGGGAACTGGTGGAGTTCAACTTCTTTAATAGTTAGATTATAAATGATAGAGTGATCGTTAAAGACTTGTTGATGGTATTGTTATGCTAGCTTGTATACTTGACCTTGCATTTATGAGTTTATGGCTATTGTACCAAATTTTATTATATATATTACCATCGCAACTTATACTTAAGTTGTGGCATTGGTATACACATATCCTATACTCCATTGTTGCATTGGCATGCGCATGACTTATATTTAAATTGTTGCATTGGTATGCACATATCATAATTATACTGTGGCATTGACATGCACATACTTTATATTATATCTGCTCTACTTGGGGCTCGCGATGCCTCGAGAGACTTCATCTTGAGGCCTACGATGCCTCGAGGTACTTTATCTAAAGGCCTACAATGTGTTGAGATATTTCAGTACATGACCTACAACACCCTCGAGTTCTATCTTGTGGCTCAGCTCAACAAATATGTACCCTAACTATGCAATGGTTATGATTATGTATACATGGTCTGCAACACCCCGGGTTCTATCTTATAGCTTCGGCTCAATAGATGTGTACATCGATCCCACGACAATCGTGATTTCACCTTCATTCATGGCCTACAATATCATTACATTTATACATAGGATTGCATTGCATTACCAGATTGGTTCACTAGCTGTATTTATTACTATTCATGATTATATTATATTGTGTATCAACCCTTTTGATGCAGGTGATAGGATTATTTGCTATAACATACTTGTTCGATTCCTCTTAACTAGTTAGCTGAAACTATTGATACACTTCGATGTGCTCACCCCCTCCCTGTTTCTCCTATTATATCAAATAAAGGGACCCACACAGGGTAGCTGATTCACTCTTGTTGGATGTTTCTGCATCTATCCAAATCTTACCAGTGAGGCTCAATCTTTGGGTCGCCGTGGATATTTGGGATTTTCCTTTAGTACTTTCTCTCAGACTTTGTATCAGATGTTATGAGACAACCTCATATTTTATTTTAGATAGTTGTATTTACCCTTCCGTACTATTTAGATGCTCTTGTACTCATAACTCCAGGTTTTGGGATTGTTTATGTCATGCTATGATTTCTTTCTCTTCACTTTATCTTTCTTTAGTTGAGATCCAATTTTGAGTCGTGACAAGTTCGGGATCAGAGCTCTAACTTTATTTAGCTCATGAGTCAAGAGCAGGGTGTCTAGTAGAGTCTTGTAGATTAGTGTATAGACGTCCACACCCATCTTTGAAAGGCTACAAGACACTTGATAAGAAACACTTTCATATTACTTCTATTCATGCATTTCTTTGTATTATCCATTTTGAAGTGTCTAATCTATTCCATTTGCACAGATGCCAGTTATTAGATCCCATCGATCTATAGAGAGCTATAGTCAGCTGATGTGGCTCCCACTCGAGGTCAAGACAGGGTTCGTGATAGGACCAAAGGCGGAGGACTTGCTAGTGGGGTAGCTCCACCCAAAGGGCAGACTAGATCAGCTTCTCCTAAGCCTGCTTATGAGTTAGAGAGAACTATGGATCCTATTCCACTACCCTCAGCTCCAACACCTACACCCTCTATACAGGATCTATTTCTACATATTTTGGTTAGACTTGAGAGAGCTTTTCCTACCCACGTTATTCTTGATGCATCGGCTACTCCAGTACCAGTCGGCCCTTCTATAGCTTCACCAGTCTAGATAGGTGGTATTTCGTAGAGTATTATAGATCATGCTCGTATGACAAAGCATATTAGATATGACCTTCTGGGTGGCGGTAAGAGATTTCACCAGCATTGCCAGTTCAACAGACACGCACCAAAGTGTAGAGAGTTTTGGAGGCAGGGTCGGACAATTCATATATCCATCTCAGCATCTAACAGTGTTGACAGGTATAAGCCAAGTCAGATAGGTCGTGATAGCACTTTTGCAGCATACAGATATGGTGGCATTTTAAGATAGCCATCACAATGGCGAGAGACCAGAGCATGCTATGTTTGTGGTATGGTTGGGCATTTAGCCCATTATTTTCCTCATTATGAACCTCTGCTTAGTCATCTCAGGGATGAGATTCCAGAGCTTGCTATGTTTGTAAAGAGGTTGGGCACTTTCCCCGCCGTTGTCCTTAACCTGTGTTTTCTACTCAGGCTTCAGGGCTTCAACCAGCCGGTTTAGCTCTAGCACCCGTAGCCAGAGACACCTCTCAGGGTATGAGGGGTGGCACATGAGGAGATCATGGCACGGTGAATAGTAAAGCTCATGGAGCCCTACAGGTTACTGGTGGCTGTAGGCTTGTTGTGTTATTCCAGATAGAGCTGAGGTGGAGGCATCTGATGTAGTTACCATAGGTTCTTTCAGTATGCTACCATCCAACTTTAGTTTTATTTGATCCAGGCTCTACTTATTCTTATGTGTTGGCTTATTTTGCTTCAGATATTGATATTATATGTGAACCGCTTGTAAGGCCTATTTGTGTTTACACCCTGGTAAGTGAATCTTTAGTGGTGAATCAGGTGTACTGAGGGTTGTGTTGTGACTTTTATGGAGAGAGATACTATTGTTGACTTGACATTGTTGGATTTGGTTGATTTCGATGTGATTTTGGGCATGGATTGGTTGTCGCCTGACCATGCTATTTTTGGTTGTCACGCGAAGATTGTGACCTTATCTAGCCCCGACTTGCCTTAGTTGATATGGACTAGAGCACCTAGTTCCTAACCTAAGGGTGTTAGTTCTTATATGCATGTTTGTCGGCTGATGGGGAAGGGATGTTTGGCGTATTTGGCTCATGTTCGGGCTTGTTCTCAGGAGCCCCCATTATTGGAGGATACTAGGGTTGCTAGAGAGTTTATGGATATATTCCCAACTGACTTACTTGGTCTCCCTCTGGATTGTGATATTGACTTTGCTATTGATATGGAGCAGGGCAATAAGCCCATATCTGTTGCCTCCTATCAGATCACTCCAACTAAGATAAAGGAGTTGAAAGATAATTAGAAGATCTATTGAAGAAAGGGTTTATTCATCCGAGTGTGTCTCCATAGGGGGCCCCTGTATTATTTATGAATAAAAAGAATGGCACTATGCATATATGTATTGATTAAGCCAGTTGAACGAAGTGACCATCAAGAACAAATATCCTTTGCCTCGTATTGATGATCTCTTTGACCATTTATAGGGTGTCTCTATGTTCTCAAAGATTAATTTGAGACTTAGTTATCATCAGTTTGAGAGTTCGGGAGTCGGATATCCTAAAGACAACTTTTAGGACCCATTATGGGCATTGTGAGTTCATGGTTATGTCTTTTGGGTGACTAATGCCCCGAATGCATTTATGGAGTTGATGAACCGAGTGTTCAAGCGCTATTTAGACATCTTTGTGATTGTGTTTATAGATGACATAATTTATTCCACGAGAAAGGTCGCTCATGTTCGACACTTGAGGATCGTACTTCAGAGATTGAGAGAAGAGAAGTTGTATGCCAAGTTCTCAAAGTGTGAATTTTGTCTAGAGTCTATTGCATTTCTTTGGATGTTAGGTCAAAAAAGGGTATTATGGTTGATCCAGCCAAAGTGGCAGCTATCCATAAGTGGGCTAAGTGTACTTTGGTGACTGAGATTTGAAGTTTTATTGGTTTAGCGGGGTAGTATCGGCATTTTGTTGAGGGATTTTTCTCTATAGCAACCCTGTTGACTAGATTGACTTGGAAGGATGTGGCTTTTTAGTCGTCTGGGGAGTGTAAGGCAAACTTTCAAAAGCTCAAGGATTTGTTGACTTTAACACTAATTCTTGCTTTGTCAAAGGAGCGAGTATCATTCATGGTATATTAGGATGCTTCTGGTATTGGTTTGGGTGGTGTATTAATGCAAGGAAGGAAAATGATAACTTGTGCTTCTAGATAGTTGAAGGTTTAGGAGAAAAACTACCCACCCATGATTTGGAGTTGGTTGTGATTGTACTTCTGTTGAAGTTGTGGTGATTTTATCTTTACAAGGACATTGTGAGATCTTTACCTATCACCAGGGTCTCAAATACATCTTTTCTCAGCTTGATCTAAATATGAGACAACATAGGCAGTTGGAATTACTTAAGAATTGTGATATTTCTAACACCTAGGAAGGCAAATATTGTGGAAGATGCTTTGAGCCGAAAGGCTACTAGTACGTGGAGTTTGACATTCTTGAGGGTTGAGGAAAGGCCCTTACCTTTGGAAGTTCAGTCACTTGCTAGACAGATGGTTCGTTAGAAATTTCCTTTTCTCAGAGTATTTTAGCCTTTGTTGAGGCTAGATCTTCTTAGCGTGACCAGATATGTGCTCATTAGTTTGAGTACCCAGTTTGTGCATGTTTCCTGACAAAGCGTTGAAGGGTAAAGTCAAGGCAGCTATTATTGACTTTGATGGTGTTTTGAGGATAAACGATAGAGCGTGTGTGCCTAAGGTGGGAGATTCGGTAAGATTGGTATTAGAAGAGGCCCATTGTGATAGATATTCTATCCATCCTAGTGTGGCAAAGATGTACCACAATCTGAAACAACTTTATTGGTGGTTTGGGATGAGAAGGGACATAGTTGAATTTGAGGCAAAGTATTTGAATTGCAAACAAGTCAAGTACAAGCACCAAAAGCTCAGTGGATCAATGCAAAAGATGCCCATTCTCGAGTGAAAGTGGGAAAGAGTGACTATGGATTTTGGTACAGGTTTGTCCATGGCTATGGGCAAGTTCGATTCAATTTGGGTAGTCATTAATCGTTTGACTAAGTCGACTCACTTCTTACGGTGAATAATAGCTACAATGCGAGCAGTTGGCTAGGTTATATATTTGGGACATTATTAGATTGCATGGGTTAATTGTGTCCATAGTCTTAGAGAGAGAGCCAATGTTCATTGCTTACTTTCGGCAGGCTCTATAGCATGATTTGGGTATTAGAGTGGAGTTGAGTTCAACTTTTCATCCTCAAACTAATGGTCAGTCCAAGCGCACCATTCAGGTATTGAAAGACATGCTTAGGGCCTATGTGATTGTGTTGAAAAGACATGCTTAGGGCCTATGTGATTGATTTTTGGGTCTGATGGGACCAATACTTACCATTGGCAGAATTTGCATATAACAACAGTTACCCCTCCAGCATCTAGATGGCTTCATTTGATGCTTTGCATGGCTGGAAGTGTAGATTGCACATGGGATAGTTTGACTCAGGTTTAGTAGATGTGTTGAGTGTGGATCTATTCAGAGATTCCATGAATCGGGTCCGTATGATTCACGATAAACTTTTGATATCTCAGAGTCGCAAGAAGAATTATATTGATAAGAGGGTTAGGACTCTTGAATTCTCTATTGGTGACAATGTTTGGCTAAAAGTTTCATCCGTAAAAGGTGTAATGAGATTCGGGAAGAGGGGCAAGCTCACTCCTAGATTCATTGGCCCATTAGAGATTTTGAGGAGAGTTGGTGAGCTAGTCTATGAGTTGGCTTTACCACCAAGATTATAATTAGTGCATCTTATTTTTCATGTTTCTATACTCCACCGGTACATCCTCAATAAGTCCCATGTAATCTCTTATGATTCTGGAGTTGGGTCCAAAAGTTTCATTTATGAATGAGCCTATAGCTATATTGGACAGGCAAGTTCAGATATTGAGATCCAAAGATATACCTTCTATGAAGGTTTAGTGGTGACACCGTCCTGCTGATAAGGCTACTTAGGAGTTAGAGTCTGACATGCAAGCCAAGTATATTAGCCTTTTTGGGGCTTCAGGTACTCTTCTTTTTTTTATATTCAAGGACGAATATTATTTTTAGTGATGAATGATACAATGATCTGGTTGGTCATATTTGACCTTATCTATGAAAAATTACTATTCTATCCTTTTTACGTTGTTTTGGGCCTAATTTTAACTATTTGTATAGTTGGAATTGAATTTTGAATTTTAAAAGTTGAAAATATGAGTTTTGACATTTTTGAAAGTTTAAGTTGTTGAAAATGTGAGTTTTGTACCATTTTGAGTTTCGGGTGTTGGATCGAGGATCTGTCCATTCCATTAGCTCCAAAACATTAAAACTGAACAATAAGAAGTTACAAAATTGAATTCGGAGTTAAAATGAGGTTTTTAGGCCCAAGATTGTAATTTTAGTTATTTTCGGAACCAAAGTTTGACTTTGATCAACGTTCGCTGTTTGAAAGCTTAGATTAGAATTTTGATAGTTCCAGTAGTTCTGGGTGATGAAACTAATATTAGAAATGGTCTCGTAATAATTTTTGGAGTTTCCTAGGGCAGTTTTGAAATTTTAAATTTTAAACTAGTTTATTCGACTTGCATTGATAAATGTGTCGTGGAGACGTAGAATTTGAGTTTTCATTATTTTGTTGATTTCAGATCATTGTTTCTGGTATGGATACGTATAAAGTTTGTGAAATTCTAATTTCAGATGAGTCTGAGTGCCTATTTCAAGTTTTTGTTGTTGGTTGATTTCAGCTAGTGCAGTTCCTGGTGCAATCCATATTAGTACTTTGCATTCGTACCCTCGGCTCCGCATTTATACAGGATCACATGATCCTTATCCGCATTTGCAGAGAATTGTTGGACTGTCACCCTCCGCGTTCGCGAGACCCCATCCGTGTTCGTAGAACATATTTACCTGAACAGTTTTAAAATCCAAGAATCACCATTTTTATTTCATTTTTGAACTTATCATGTTTTATGGGCGATTTTGAGAAGACGTTTTTGAAGGTTTAACCTGGGTAGTGTTTCTAACACTGATTTAAGTATTTTCATAAGTTTTATCTTGATTTTGACTTAAATTTCATAATTTTGAATGTCCAAAATTGGGGATTTTTTATGTTTGTTTTTGAAACTTTAAAGCATAATTTCTCCTTCAATTTGAACTCGATTTTAGTGAGATTTTCACCTATGAACTCCTTTTTTCGTGTAGAACTTGATTTTAAAATTAATTTTCAGATTCGAGGACTTTGAATTTTGGCCCTAATTTTTGTCCCTAGGCCTAAGTCATTCAAATATGGGTATCAAAATGCACATCTTGATAACTAGTATCTATTTTTGATAGTGATTGATCAAAACAGGGACTGAGTTGATTGAAAGTTCGTCCGAGTGCAATTTCGGGATTGAGGTAGCTTCGGCTAACCTTTTTGGGACTGAATTTGAGTTATTGGACATGCTCATATGATAATTGTAAGATTTAGATTGATTTATGAGTTGAAAGCTTGATATGATCGAACTTGATGGAAAAGTCATACCGATTTCTTAGAAAATTTAGTAAATGGCGATCCTATTAATAGCCTGAGATAGAATCATGAGACTTGAGATGTTTTGGATAGTATTGCGATAATATAAGACTTATGAGACTATTTGCAAAGTTAAGAGATAAATTGATGATATTTTATTAGAAGCTTATGAGACTATCTTGGGAACTGACAGAGTTCGACTTTTTTGATAGTTGTATTATAGATGATAGAATGATGATGAGAGATTTGTTTATGGTATTATTGTATTAGTTTGTATACTTGACTTAGCATTTATGTGGTTATGACCATTGTACTAAATTATCTTTATATATACTACTATCATAGCTTATACTTGAGTTGTTGCATTGGTATGCACATATCTTATACTCTAATATTGAATTGGTATGCACATAGCTTATATTTAAATTGTTGCATGGGTATGCACATATCTTATACTTGAGTTGTTGCATTGGTATGCATGCAGATTATACTTATATTGTGGCATTGACATGCATATTTCAAAATTATACTGTGGCATTGGCATGCACATACTTTATATTATATCTACGTTACTTGGGGCCCGCGACACCGCGAGACACTTTCTCTTGAGGCCTGCGACACCTTGAGGTATTTTATCTTAAGATCTGCGACATTTGAGATATTTCAGTACATGGTCTGTGACGCCCTCGGGTTCTGTTTTATAGCTCAGCTCGACAAATGTGATCGTGATTACATATACATGGCCCGCGACGCCCCCGGGTTCTATCTTGTAGCTTCAGCTCGATAAATGTGTACATCAATCCTACGACAATCGTGATTTCACCCTATTCATGGCTTGCAATGCCATTGCATTTATGCATAGCATTGCATTTCATTACTAGATTGGTTCACCATTTGTATCTACTACTATTCATGATTATATTGTATTGTGTATTAACCCTTTTGATGCAGGTGATGGTATTCTTTGGTATTATATACTTGTTCAGTTTCTCTTACTTAGTTGGTTGAACCTATTGAGTACATTTCAATATGCTCACCCCTATTTTGTTTCCCCCCTTTAGATCGAATACAAGGACCCGCATAGGGTAGCTGATTCAATCTTGTTAAACTTTTCTACATCTATCCAGATATTACTGGTGAGACTCAGACTTTGGGTTACCGTGAATCTTTGGGACTTTACTTTATTACTTTCTCTCCGACGTTGTATCAGATGCTATGACACAACCTTGTATTTTATCTTGAGACAGTTGTATTTACCCTTTCATACTATTTAGATTCTCTTGTACTCATGACTCTAGGTTGCGGGATTGTTTATGTCATGCTATGATTCTTCCGCTTCACTTCATCTTTCTTAGTTGCGCTTCAATTTTGGGTCATGACAACTAAGAGGCTTGTTTGGGTACCTTCGTGTTTTTCATTCGCCGTGTCATATTTAGGCCTCAACCTTGCGTTATGACATCAATCCTTAGGATTTGTTCGAAACCATATATACACAATCATATATGTAACCCTACTACATTTTATATTCAGGACTTAACAAAATCACCAGAAAACAAATCTAAGGTCTCCTTGACCCAAAATCGAATTAGTCACAGCTAGAACAATTATTTAGAAGTACATTTTGTGCTACAACCATTTCTACCTGATAGTAAAGGACTTCAATTCTTGAGTAATACATACCATTACTGTTTCTATTGGAACACAAGATTCTCCTTTTTTTTTTTGTGAAAAAGATCTATCAATAATTCAGATTTCAAGTATGGACAATTTCTTAATATCTTATTAGACATTCAAACTATTAAAATGCTCTCGAAACATCTAAAAATTATATCAAATCTTATTTTAGAGCTAAAATCACCCCTCAAATCAAAAAGAAATTGATGAAAATTCAATTCGAGCATCGAAATCAAAACCTTGACTAAAGTCGAATCTTTATCAAACATAACTCAAATTTCAAACTTAAGATCTCAAATTCATAAAACACTCTAAATCTTATTTCGACAATTCTCTAGACCATTTTCCACACTTTAGAATTGATGAGATCAATGGAATTCTATTTTGAGACTCGAAACTTTAAAAGTCTACAAAAATCAAAACTAAGCAACTTAAACCTTTAGAATTCAGAGCTTACAAAAAATCTCAACTTTTTATAAAATTTTTAAAATTAATCTCACAAGCTGATCCAGCGAGACTCGAAATGACTACTATGAGGGGTAAAATGATAATTTTTTAGAAAATATAAAAGTAATCTTCGGGATCATCACACTTGCTAGGTATAATTCCTCTATTCATTTGCCTATATTATTATCCACATTGTTCCTATTCAATATAAGGAAGAGTCCTTTATCTATAAATAATTTTGGTCTTACTTTATTTTGTATACAAGAGAAATAGTGTTAGAAAGATGAGAAATATTATATTGTGTTTATATTGAGTTAGTATGGTGAAAGAGAGAATTGAAACTAAAAAATTATTCCAAGTCTTCAACTAATTTACTATGCAAAAGAGAGTACATATAATTATATGTTGAAGAAAGGTATTGTTTTGATGAAGTTTTGGACCCTTCAACTATTTTGGAGTTGTTTGAGTTTTATAACTTTTTTTGGTTGTTGTATTCTTGAGGAGACAAGTCAAGAAATATATTGTTGGATCAGTGTAAGTTATACTGCAGTGAACTTAAATTCCCTTGAAAAGAACTAAATATCTATGTCTCATCCTAAATATATATTTTTATTTTACATATAATTTGTTATATTTATAGTACATTGCACTAACACAAAATATTGTAACTACACACACTAATTCATGTATACTGTCAAGAGAATTATTAATAAAATCTGTCTCAAATTTAAAAGATGAAAAGAATAGCTAGCAAGATATATTTGAATGAATTTTGCATAAGAGTTAGGGCGGTACTCAACTAATTTTATATAATATTTTACCCGATATATAATGCATTCATTGTTACTTGAGAATTATATAAATTAAATATACATTAGTTTTAGGATCACATCAAAGAAGAACAAGGAGATGGAACATGGCTGTTGAGATGTCACTCACGTGGGACACAGAAACTGCTTGACAAAGAGACGAAGAATACCTTTGGCACAGAAACAATTATTGATTCCTCCACTTTTATTCTCATTCACTCACGCATACGTTATAAGGTAGATGAATTTAATCCCTCTTTAATTCCTTGTTATTTTAGAAGCATTTTTAGGTATTCAGTCACCCTCCCATTTCAACAACCTTCCTTCGCCCACGTCATATTATTATTTTTAATAAATATACTCTTTTTTTTTTGGTTAGATAATAAATATACTCTTGTATATGTTTTAAGGCTGGATGTGACACTAAGGATTAAGGAATAAGTGGTGTTTTTATTGTTATCATTTTGTTTCAACATAAGTGATGGTTTATATAATTAAGAAAGCATTAATGATCTTCTTTCAATTTTTCCTTTTATAAATGAAGACAGTTTTACATATCCAAGAAATTACTCCCTAAAGAGTTACTTTCCTCAATTCTTTTTTAATTGTTACGTTGAACTTTTCATAATTTAATTTGATTAATTTTTAAAGCTAAAGTATATTATACATTTTGTATTATTAAAATAAAAATTGAAACATTTAAAAAATATAAGAAAAGTACAATAATATGTAATTTTTTCATGTCAATATGATAAAAGTATTAGCCAAAGGTCATATTATTTGACTCATAAAAAGAAAACTATGACAAGTAAAAAAGAATAATATTTATTAAGAGTAGATGGATTAATAAAAATTCGGATAATTGAGTAATTTTCTTAAAGAATATGTCGGAACGAGGCTTATGCAAGCCATGTGGCATGTATGCATTTGTATTTATGTGTGATGATGGGGGATTTGACGAGTAGCTTTTAAATTGTTGGAGTTGAGAAAAAGACAGACATGCCTCCTCATTCTCTAAGGATTATAGATCCGCATTAATGGCTTCACGAATTTCAGAGTTTTTTAATTAGATTAACAGAAGAAAACATAGGTATTGTTGGGAGTTGACTTACAGGTTGGGTGCTTGAAAGTGAATCTTGCAGACCAAACTGTATTTTAATAATATTCACAAGCAAATGGACCTACTTTCGCAAGCCTGTTTGTTTGGTAAGGAGAAAAATATTTTTATGTTTAGTTGATTAATATTTTTAGAAAAATAAGAAAATAATTATTCTAATAGAGGTAGAAAAAACAAATTAGACAATTGATCATATTCCTAAGCTCCATACCTTCACTTCTTATGGTATTTGTTTATATTATATTTAAATGAAATAATATAAATACACTTTTTATTGATCACAAGAGCAAATAGCTTTAAGGTTTGTTTTGCTGTGGTTAAGATGTCAAGAAGCTCGTGTAATTCATATGGCAAAAGTAGAAAGCTTTATAAATATTATAGCTGCTCTTTCAATCTGTAAACCCGCACGAACAAAGAATGTATTGCCTTTCTCATTTCACAAGAAAATTAAAGAAAGAAAAAAAATTTAGTTCAAACTTGTGATGATAATTAATACTCCATACTGCATGGTTGTCTTGAAACCTTTTGGAAACTACGTTTGTGGTCTCATGAGAGCAAAACTTTTTGGCAAACCCTTTTATTTAACGCATTTACTCCCTATTGAAAATTCGATTTTAGTCTGCTTCCTATGTGGCGTACTTTCAATTTCTAGAGTTAAATATTTTAACTTTTAGTAGTGAATTCGGCATGAAATTTTTAAATTTTTTAAAATAAAAAAATTATATCAAAGTGTTATAAGCCACAATAATTGAAAATTCAAAATAATTGAAAGATGTATAACAATAATTAAGGTTAAAAAAAATTTATTTAAATCTCAAAATTCAAAAGGTATTGATATGGAGGAAGATATACATATTACTTTTTAAAAGCACAGAAATAACACTCCTTACAAAAGGGTGTTTCCGCCATTGCCTATCTCATTACGACCACACAACATGTACTAGAATTTGGAAGAGGAGGAGAGGACTAATATAGTAGAATAAAACAGATTTTATAGTGTTAATTCTGTCGTCAAACATTGATTTCTGATTCATTTGATTTTCCAATGCGCTCAATGTATGTATAATCACAGCTAGAATTAGTCGCTCCATCCGTCTTTATTTGACCCCTATACTGTTTTGGGATGTCTAATAAGACTTGTCCATCAAGAGATAATTTTATATTTAGTTTCTAATTTACCCTTATCCGTGATTTCTCTATTACATTTTTCAATACACTATATTTATTATATTCGAAGGGTAATTTAATAGAATTACCCTAATTTGTGTGTTAAGTCAATGAAAACAAGTAAAGATAGACGGAGGGAGTATTAGAAACCATGCATATATAATCGATGGAGATGAGGTATAACATGCAAGAGTAAGCTTATAAAAACATATTCAGCATGTGCGTTTGCGATTCTCAATCTTACAATTTCAGAGATGTAATTGAAAGATGCTCTTGTCTAAGATAAATGAAAGAAGTGCTCCAATTTCTGTCTTTTAACTACTTCTCGAAATAGTTGAGACAGAGTCTGACTGAACGTAACATATATGATAGAAAAGACATAAGTTAGCTAGATGCCCGGCCGCCAAAGATCTCCACCACCAAAGGGTTAAAAACAATTTAATCATTATTTTAATTTATAGAATTTGTCTGCACCTACCAACTATACATAAAAAATATGATCACCATCCACTCGGATTTTCTTTCTTCAGTCATCAATTTATTCGAGACAAAACAATATCTGTAAATGCTGGTTTAGGATTAAAAATATAAATATCTATATTAAAAGTTTTTAAGGTTAAATTACTTTTTTAAAATAGAAAGTTAATCTTCTTTGTTAAACTTATTAGTTAAAAAAAAAAACACTGCCACACAAAGAGAACAGAGGTATAGGCTTCTGATTTTAAACAAGCTTCAAAAGGGTCTATTGTGAATCATGGTCGTCAAAACTAACAAGGCTACAATGTATAGACCAATAACTACAAGAAGCAAAACAAATGAAAAGCAAAAAAATATTTATTCAGGACTCTAAGTTAATTACTCCCGCTATTCTTATTAAATGAATTGTTGAGATTTTTTTTCATAGTTTCAAAAAAGTGAATTTTTCAAAGTTCAAAAGACTTGTCGGGGCTTTTCCCCCCATATTTACCCTTCCTTGGAATGAGATTCCTAACTACTTTACACTTTCTTAGAAAATAGCTAGTTTCCGCATCATTAAAAAGTAAATGCTCGTAAATAGTCTTTAATTTTTATCCTTAAATTTTTTTGTCAAAAAAGGTGTATTACTCCCTTCGTTTAAAAAAGAATGACACAATTTCCTTTTTAGTTCATTTAAAAAGAGAATGATCTTTTCTTTTGGCAACACTTTAATTTCAATTTCCACATAGTATATTTAAGGCTACAAGTGTAAAGAGTATTTTGGTATGTTTGACACAACTTTAATTTAGGATCGGCCACAAGATTAACAAATTCTTTTTACCTTATTAAACTTCGTGCCAAGTGAAACTAGATCATTTCTTTTTAAACGAATGGAGTATATCCCAATAATTTACTTGATATAGATTAGAGAGGGAGTAATTTTTAAGACTTATAAATCCCAATATCATTTTGCATTTCCTACTTTATATTGAAAATATATTAAATTATGCTTTGAAACCTACCTCGAAATAATATAAGTGAACATTAGACTTAACCTGAGCTTAGCTCTCTATAGTCATCTAAATACTTTTCTAACACGTTTTTATACAAAATCATATACTACAACTCTTTCCAGCTAGTACTTTCACTCTTCCAAAATTTTTCTCACTATTAGTGATAATTGACATTTTAAATATCGTGGACTGCAAATGCCATATGAAAAGGAACAATTATATATAGTGATGATTAACAAACCTTATCACTAGTACAACTCTGAGTCAAATATGAATATTTAATATGCAGCAAAACATATGTGTTTCTTTAATTTAAATTTTTCGGCAACAATTAGATCATAAATATATATAATAAATCTGATGAAAAACATGTCGTTGAGTTGTGGATACACATGCAACTTGGATTCTGTATTTTATACACATATACATAAACATAAATGATACATACACATAAACATTAGAGTCCACGTAAAAATGCAAGTATTTATCACCACACATATACATGTACTTTACGACATCATCCATGCAAATCACGCATGATTAAAAAATGTCCACAAATTGGAGAGAGGATTGTTCTTTATATGGCTCTGGAAGAAATTTCATTCCTAATTCTAGCAACTTTTTCTTTCTTTTTCTTCAAGTAGAAATTCTTCTTACGAAAACAATCCCCAAGGAGAAATTCTTCAAGAAGATCTTTCTTATGGTTTTCAACATCTTTTGAAGAGCCACTATTAGGTTTTCTTGGGGGGAAAGGCAGGATGAAAAGAGAAAGCAGTAAAGAGGACTCAAAGACGAGCCCCCCAAACCAAATTGAATTTGAAGAAGAAGAGGACGAGGAGGAAGATGATGTTGAGACAGAAGAAAATAGCAAAGCTCAAGGTAGAACAAGATCCAGCTCTAGTAACAGTACTATAGAAGAGAACGGAAAAAAGACCAATTCAGGAAGTGTACGACAATATATACGTTCCAAAACTCCGAGGCTACGGTGGACGCCTGAGCTCCATCTTCGCTTTGTTCATGCTGTTGAAAGATTAGGAGGCCAAGATAGTAAGTATACAAGATTTGAGATTATATTCAAACATCTTTATTATCTCAACTTTTTATTTGTAAGATAGAAGAATTGTTGAACTGATTCTACATTAGATAAAAGAATTGTATGTATACTCATTGATCACATATTTGTTTACTCCAATAAATCTTTTGCAAAAATTGATTAAAGTGTAATTTTCGAGGTTCTAATAATTTTGTTTTATTTTTAGGAGCTACACCAAAATTGGTTCTTCAATTAATGAACATTAAAGGCCTCAGCATAGCGCATGTCAAGAGCCACCTTCAGGTATATATATTTTATGAAATTTACTCAGTTGCAATTAGAGCTTAATTTTGGTTAGCAAACTCATCTGTTTCTCTGTATGGAAACCATTTTAGATGTACAGAAGCAAAAAAACTGACGATCCAAATCAAAGTAAGTTTTTCAGTTTTTTTTTTTTTTTAATTTTTTTATTTCGTTTCCTGATTAATTAGTTACGTGGTGCCAAAATTAGGGTTTCTAAAATAATTGTCTGATTAAAAATCTGTATGTGCAGCGGTTTCTGTGGACGGAAGATTTCTACTTGAGAACGGAGATCATCATATTTTCAATCTTACCCAACTTCCTAGGCTACAAGGGTTTAACCAAACTTCTAGTTCGAGCTTGAGGTAAATTTAAATAATTGCTAAACAGATTAATCTGGAAACTTGAATTTCATTTACTTTTTTCATATGTATTATATTCCAGGTACGAAAATGCTTTATGGAATCGTCAAGTTAATCCTCTTTACAACCCTTATAACATAAATATGGGTGTTGGCTCCAGTATAAGGCGCCACGGACAATTATTTTCATGGAATAAAAGGCTTGATATTGAGAAAAACCAGAATCAAAGACTTTGGCCAACTCAAAGTGGAACAAGCCCTGCAAAACAAAATCTCCTAATCACATTACCCATAGATAGAGATAGAGATAAAGATGAGATAGTCAACAGGAGATCAGAGAAGGAAATGATGCGGGCTAAAGAGAATACGGGAAAATGGTGGATGAGTGAACAAGTTGCAATAAACACATGCTCAAATAAAAGAAGGATTCAAGATTCAGAAATCAATCTTGATTTGAACCTTTCACTGAAAACAACAAGAGAGAATCATCCGAAAAGATTGAAAGCTGAACAAGTTGGGGATCTTCTCACTCTTTCTTTGTTCTCATCAAGCTCTACTTCAGAGGAAAATAAGGCAAGTACCCTAGATCTGACTTTGTGAATGGAGACAATGTTAATTCTGAGTGAGATTTTGAGCTACTTGTTTGATTCAATACAATACTAGTATCAGATCTTTGTCCTATGTATATGCTAGTACTATCATTTTGCAACAAAAGGTAACATTGTCCATTGCTTGGCTTGTCGTTATGCATAACCTAGGCAACGATTATTTATCTCATCATTTTACTCTTAAATGTTGTTGGCTAATGAGAATAAATAAAAATTAAATTAAACCCACCTAATTTTCTTGAAAACCTACTTCACTTGTCAGTTCTTTGATTTTATTTTCTCAGTTTTTTTGGGAATCTCCATCCATGTCTTATATGTTTCAGTGCACAAATGGACATAGCTTAGGAATCAATTATACAAGTGAAAATAAGAGTTAAACATGCAAATGGACGACATATATGGTTCTTCCCTGAAAAAGTTTCATGAAAAAATTAATGTCTTCATCACAGTCAGTCAGTTTTAGTAATAATGCTAATTAATGTTGTTGTTAGTTGAAATTCCAAATTGATTGATAGAATATATGTTGCCTCTCCAATAAGATACTACATTATAGCAATGAATTGTATATTTAATATTATGTTTGGCACAACTGTATCGTGATTTCTATTATGTTTAAGGGCATGAGTCATGGTTTGTTTCTTAAATTTTAAGCTGATATGCTCATTAGGATTGAATCATAAAATCGTGTATATTTGTAACAGAAATTTGTTACTTACTAGATAGAGTTTGGAACCTCAATGATATGACTAGCTAATTATTTGTGAAGGAACTCTCTCATTTCTTATAAAGACCAGGGAGTAATCTACTTGTGTTCATCCAACCAAATAATGATATAGATCCTACCCTATTCAAAAGAATATAAGAGGTGAAAACATTTAAGATGATATAGAAATATTTTCCAGATTCATGTACAAAATTAAGCAAAAGAGTATTGCTAATGTTGGCTGCCACCATATTTCTAAGAAATTGTGAGGTCCTTGATCTGTTCAATAATGTCCCTTACTTGCCAAGAACAGTACTAACTCGGTTGAAAAAGAAATTGTCTGCCTAACTGGGTTGAGCTTATTCCAGTGAATAAAATTCAGCATGTTCCCGTATCCTTCTGTTAGAGTAAAAGCACAATTCAGAATCATAAACTTATAACATGTTAATATAAATCAAGCACACCAAACATTAAACAGCACAACACTTGGCAAATCTACAACTTCCGCCTTCTACTGCTTCTTTACCAACCACATCTTTTTATTCTCTCCCATAAACGCAATACTAAGGCAATCAAAGGTAATATTATTTCCTTTGAGGAACCAGCAAAAAGTTTTTGCTGCTTAAAAAAATATTTATTATTTAACCAAATATCGCATTCCTCCTACAAAATTACTACTTCTTTCGGAACATTTCTTTCTTTTTCAAAATTGGTAAATTAGCTTGGCACCGCACATTTATTTACTGAACCTTTCAATCCCCATGTTAATTTGTAAACCAATAAGTTAACCGCATTGGAATAAAGTGTCGATTATTCCACTAAAAATATATAATTGCGTAATTTCAAAATTCACTATTACATCTTATTTAATTTCCCCTATTAGAATACCAACACCAATTAATTAAATCAAATTTTCTAGAAGATTTAATTAATCGACTAATTTAATCTTTTATTATCATACTTATTTCACATGACTGATACAAAATCCATCTGCAGGGTTTTCATGTGAAAAGCTTATAAGTAAAGTCTTCTATCTAGAGACCGAGACATGATTCGTTCTATTAACTAATTATTATTTCACTAATGTAATTTGTTATTATCCAATCTACTATGATGTTATTCTCACCTTTTGATAGATTAAAATAATAAATTAAATTACATAGATCGTAATAATTATTTCAAGATTAAGAGTATAAGTACATCAATGGATTAGAGAATTTATTTATTAATATTCACAATATATCTCTAATTGGTTCTGTTGAAGTAGGTCTTAGGCCTAACTCACACCCAAAAGCTAGCTCAAAGGGACGAGGATTGCCTAAGCCTTATAAGGAGACCGCCCATCCCATTAACCACCAATATGGGACTTTGTGTCTCAACACCCCCCTCACGCACAGTGCTTGACATCTAATGTGTGGACAATTTTTTTCGGGGACCCAACATTGGGTGAGACGGGCCCTGCTCTGATACCATGTTGAAGTAGGTCTTAGGCCTAACTCACACCCCAAAAACTAGCTCAAAAGGAGGAGGATTGCCTAAGCCTTATAAGGAGACCACCTATCCCATTAACCACCAATATGGGACTTTGTGTCTCAAAGGTTCATTCAATATATACAAAATGTACTAGCAGAAGATGTTGAAATTTTAACTATTCCCATAACTAAGATCAAATTACATCTAATTTTGTGCTACAATCATCAAGATCTTTGTCCAACTTCATATTTGATTGTGAATATTTAATTTATATCTTAGCAGAATCAACAATTTTAATCTTTTGTGTATGAGTTAAATTACTCTATACTCATAATTGTCTAGTATATAAGCAATGAACACACATATATATACAATGAACAATTTAAATAAAGACTTTACTATAACAATACAAATAAGGGATTAAATAAAATACAATTACTCAATTCCACGATTAATAGTTTATCCTGATTTTTATTCTCATGCATACGTTATAGAGTAGATGAATTTAATCCTCTTTTAATTCCTCAGAAGCATTTTTAGGTATTCATTCACCCTCCGGTTTCAACAATCTTCACTCAATCAACAGTCCACGGCATATTATTATTTTATACTCTTTAAGGCATGATGTGACCCAAAGGAATAAGTGGGAATATTGATTTCTTCTTCCCAGCGACATATTTTTCAATGGTAGCAGTTGTGACTCACTGGTCTTCTCAAGTTTCTTGGAAGCATAAAGGGACTCTACGTCTCTATCATGTATATGATGTATCGTATGTGATGACGATGATGGGGGGAAACAATTACTAGCTTTTTAACTTGTGGACATTAATAAAAAGACAGACATGCCTCCTTATTCTCTAAGGATGATACATCCACATTAATAGCTTCACGAATTTCAGACATATGATAGAAAAGAAGAGTAGGAGGCCAGTGTTTAATTAGAAAATTACTCTTTTTCTTTTTAATATACTTTTCTTTTTTAAAAAATGATCCCTTCTCATTTTTGGCAACACTGTTATTTCAACTTTTCACGTAGCATATTTAAGAATACAAAATTGAAGGACAATTAAGTATATTTAATATAACTTTAATTTAGGATTATAAAATTAAAAATTCTTATTTGTTTTCTTAAAGTTCATGTTAAATCATAGTAGATTTTTTTTTTTTAAATGGAGGGAGTAATTGACAAAAGAATCCATAGGTACTGTTGGGAGTTGACTTTAGAGGTTGGGTGCTTGGAAGTGAATCTTGCAGACCAAACTGTATTTTAATAATATTCACAAGCCAATACACCTACTTTTGCCCTTCAACCTTTGCAAGTGTTTTCACATTCTTTTAGATAACAACCATGCTCATTCTAATACAAGGTTGCTAATGACAATATATGAATAAATTTTAGACTAAGGAATAGGATTTCTTATGGCAAGGCTATATTTCTTTATTCGATCCATACATAGAAAAATATATTGGAATTACTAACAAAAAATATATATTAATATTGGTTGATAAATTTGATTACAAACGGGTTATATATTAGTAATAAATTTGAATCTATTGCCAACGACAAAACTATTTGTAAATAAGCAAAATAAAAATGTTGGTAAAGGAGATCGAGTTTAATTAGTTTTTAGTTTGTCATGACATGATCCAAAATTATGTGTCTGACTTTTAAAATGTAATAAGAATGATACTACATACTAAAAATATGCAAATAGGTTGTGCCTTTCTTGCTTAAGGCCCATGCTAATTATTCCTAATGTATCTTTCAATTTTATTAGACATCCCTAAAGGAATTATGTGTATATAAAGTGGTAAAATTTTAATCAAAAAAACACGCTCAAGTGTATCTGGAGTACCATTAATCTAGCTAGAGCATATATTGTGATATTTTAACTTTAATTATGCGGAAAGTATGATTTTGGTAAAATTTTTCTGAGGTCAACCAAAAAAAAAAAAAAAAAAGAAAAGCGCAAATTGAGAGAGTATTTGTTGGAGTTGTTGACATCAATCTTGCAGGCCAATGACTTATTTGACTAATGTTTTCTTGCATATAGTAATATAATTAAACTTGTAAACATCAACTAGAATTTGTTGATCCCTAAATTTTGGTGTATACCGGATTAATTAACAAATACAGATGATCAATAAAGTAAAAAAAAAAAAAAGTAAGTAGGAGCCACGCTTTGTTGGAGGGGGGCGGAGTAGTATATGGAAATGGAATGATATACTTCCTCCATTTAAAAAAGAACGTGCTATTTTGACTTTAAACAAAAAAGAAAATAAAGAAAAATTTTAATTTCATAATTTTAAATTAAAATTATGTCAAATGTATCAAAATAATTTTTTAACTTGTAGATTCAAACATGCTACGTGGAAAACAGAAATTAAAGTGTTTTAACAAAAACAAATTTTTTTATTTAAACAAACTAAATAAAATAGTAGATTTTTTTTTTTTAATGGAGGGAGTATGCACTTTTTATATTGATCACAAGGGCAGATAGCTTTATGGTTTTTCTCTTGGACGATTGTGCTTAGGATGTCAAGAAGCTCGTGTAATTCATATGGCAAAAGTAGAAAGCTTTATAAATATTATAGCTGCTCTTTCAATCTGTATATCTCTGTGACACTTCGCACGAACAAAGAATGTATTGCCTTCTCCTATCACGAGAAAATTAAAGAAGAAAAAAATTTAGGTCAAAGTTTTGATTATTATTAATAGTAACACTGCATGGTTGTATTGAAACCTTTTGGAAACCACCCATCTGGTTAGAGCCATCAATATGGCTAGGCCTGTTGGCTTGGCTTGGCTTGGCCTGGCCTAATTCGTGATTTAGCAGGATTGCATTAGGATAAGCTCATCTAAAACATAAGTTTCTTAGCCAGGCCCAAATAAGTCTACCGCTTAAATAAGCTTTTTAGCTCGGTTCGAATACGCCTACTGATTTGTGGGATTTTTGTAATCTGGGTTGGGCCGGCCCGTGGGATGAATTAAAAATAAAATAAAATAGAATATTAAAGATAATAAGAGTCCAAACTCAAAGTTGATTTAAAAATTTTAAATATTAAAATTTAGCTACAAATTATATTTTGTAATATGTAATAATAACATTAGTTCCATGTAGTATTGTGTTACGTCGTTGCTATTTGTTTTAATTTTTTAAATTATAATATCATTCAAAAATTTATAAAAAATATACTTTTAATAAATGTGGGTTGATCCAGTGTAAGGACCCACAAGTTAGGAAGTTAGATATGCAGAAAAAGTGAAACTGGAAATGTTGCACGTCAAAAATACGAGCCTTATTTATGGCTCGTGGTTTAAACCACATGTCATAAACAGGGGTCGTGGATGGGATTTGTAGGAATGGAAATTTCACCATGTATAGGGACATTGTACGAAAGGGTGTTTACTATCACAACCCAAGCTAAGGGCTTAGGTGCGACATCACGAATGAGGAACCCAAGGTATTCCAAACAAGCCTCATACCATACTTAAGTACATTGTTAGTTAGGAAGCGTGTATCAATCATCAACAAAGAGTATTAAGGAGATTAGAGGCTTTGGACACACTCTATGGGACAAGGGACAAGGAATTCTCACCTTTCAAACAAAACAAGATACTCTAACAGCTTGTTTGGATGGTGGTTTGTCATGGTTTCATCATGTATGGTGCTGGATGGTATGGTATGGTATAGTATCGTACAACACAGTGTCGTAGAATGTTTGGATACACTGTACGAGTTACTATTGTTTAATGATAATTTGTTGTTTGATTTGACTGTGTGATACTGTATCGTAACTTATAAATTTACAAACATGTCCTTAATTATTATAAATATTAAATTTATCAATATTTTTTTTAAATAAATACATAGAATCAAGTAGGGAAATATACAAGCTAATATAACTCCAATCCATAATAAACAACACAAGAAAATAAAAAAAAGTAAAAAAATTTAAAAAAAAGAACCTAAAAAAATAGACTACAACGTGAAAGAAAAAACGAGAGGCAGAAAAGAACGTTTAAAAGTTGATGCGAAGAGAAATAAGTAATACAAAAACAATACATATATGAGGGTAAAGTTTAATAAAGAATAAAGGATAAATTAGAATTATTTAAATTTAAATAAGGGTATAATTGGAAAAAAAATAAGGGAACCATGGAATACCACCAAATTGGTGGTTTCAAAAAGTGGGGGTTTTCATGGTTACAGAACTATAAAATCAAACCATACCATACCGTATAATTAATGAAACAATAAAAACAAATGTCGTTATCTTAATAATGATACCACGAAAAACAACCATCCAAACAAGTTGTAAGGGAAGGGAACAAGGGACGTATTCTACGGGAACTAGGGACCTAGGACATTTATCACTTTGCTAATATCATCATAAGCTACATCATACATGGGATAATGACTAAGAGAAAGTCTCTATAGATACATAATTGTCTCATAGACTATACATATCATATCATCCAACAATACCTCTAGTCATAAGTGGAACAGGGTCCAAGACATGTCCCGCGCTCATTCTCGTAAATAAGAAAGTAGAAAAATCTAAACATAATATAAAGACCCCGAGCATTTGTACGATTGCATTGGAGCTTTAAATTTCGATTTCCAGAGGTTTTTGGACCAAGTGGCACTTCAAGGAGGACCTCATGGCCCGTGTGAGTCACACAGACCATGTAGGGTCTCGTGAAGTAGCCCTTGACCCTTAAAGGTTGTTTGGCTCCAAAGTGTGGTGATTAAAAACTAAGGCACACCACACTTGGACCTCTCACGGTCCGTGTGACACTTCACGGATCGTGTGGTAATCTTGGCTTGAAGTCCCACCATTTTGGGACTAAGTGAAGTCACACGGCCCCTCACACAACTCGTGTGATGTCTCACTGGCCGTGAGGGAGACCGTATAGCCCCAAAAGAAAAAGAGAGACTGAATTTTTCCTCACTACTCAATTTATTGAATATAGTTGCGTGAAGCAGCATAAGTGCTAACCTGCTCTCGAAAGTTGGATCTACATTGAATCTCACCCGAATCACCCTATCTATCCTCCAGAGTAAAAATTATTCTAAGTATGGGATCTTCAAGCTCAAGCTAAGTTCACTTTCAAACTTTCAATTCAAGCTTTTTGTGTTGTTTAAGGCCATCATGGGTCTTCTACGTCAAACCAAGTTCAAAGGTATTCCATTGGCTAAGTTTTTCACAAGTGCCAATAGAAAATTCAACTTTAAATGGGCATGGCATATATCTTAGTACAAAATGAACTAGGTGACCCATGACCTATCAAATTAAAGCTCTTTGAATTAACTTTCCAACGCATCCAATTTCACCTTATTCCGAGCTCAGAGCAAGAAGTTATGGCCTTTTTTGTAAAATTTGTTTGAGCTAGACGGGGGCCTTCATGACCCTTGAAGGGCTTCACTACCCGTGAAGCTACGCGTGAAGAGTCCCATGTAAAATTTAAAGGGGCATTTTATTTGGGTGTTTTTTGATATTTTGACCCATTTTCAAGGCTTTTTAAGAACTTTAGACCTCCCTTTACATTCCTAAACTTCTTCTACACTAATTCTAAACCCTCATTCAAGACTAATTCTCTCAACCCACTCTCAGAACACTTGAGGAAATTGAAGCTTGGGGTTCAAGGCTAACACGATTCTTCTTCAAATTTCTCTTGGGATTTCTTCATTGGGTCTAGGTATGTAGGTTTGATCTTTGGTTCCTTTCAATCAAAGAGACCCAAAACTTTTCTAACACTTTTCATGAATTTTACTCACATTAAAGTTGGGTTTTCAAGTGTCTTGCTTATTAAATTAAATTGATGTATGAGTTATTTATATTTGATGATTTTAAGTTACTTTAAGCCCCACTATGAGGATTTACATTGAATTTATAAGATTATGATTATGCATGTCCCTTTTGAGGCTTGTCTATATATGAGTGATTATATTACAATTTTAAATGTGGATTTTATTATATCTTCACTTGAATTTCATGTTATATTATTTAATTTAGATTGAATCTTACTTATCCATGCTTTCCTTACATCATTCATGGCATTTGCATTCATGAACATGGGACTTTTTGGAAATTATGAAGTGGTTTAAGCCCAATTATATTTTATGATATGATTTTGATAAGATATTGATTATGACAAGAATGTGATCACATATATGTCTATGAGTATGGCTCTTTGAGCATTATGGGTGCTTGCACAATTATGTATATATGAATGGGTTATTCCTATGCATGAGTATTGTGACTATGAAATATGAATTTTGGCATTTAAGCCTAAGTATGAATTATTATGAATGGTGTTTGGCCTTTAAGCCTAAGAAAGCATTGAAATGATTTTGGAAATGACTATTGCCTCTTTTGAAAGCATATGTGTGTATATATATGTATGTATGTATGTATGTATGTATGTATGTATATATGTATGTATGTATATATGTATGTATGTATGTTTGTACGTACGTATGTATGTATGTATGTATGTATTCTTGTGGGATGACGACTTAGTACCGATGGATTGGGGATATTAGAGCTCTCCCCAAGGGCGCTCTCTCTTTTCTTGAACTATGTGCCTAACATAGGTTGTGTGAATTCCTATTTGAAATTGAATGTATTCCCGCAAATAAGGTTGCTTCATACGAAATAGGATGGGTTCCTATAAGGTAAAGTATAATGTAATATGATATGCTATATGTGAAAATCTTATTCGAAATGGAATATGTTCCCATAAGGAAGATTACTTCATATGAAGAGGGATGTGTTCCCGTAAGACGAAGTATGGTTTACCTTTGGAAAGTAGACCATCTCTTTACCGATGAGGGGATTTCATCAGGATTCCAAGTAATTGCTCACTTGGTCTTACTCATATCGGTTGAGGTCACATCCCTACTATATATGAGCATCATTTGCACTTCATGCATCATGAGTTTCATAGCATCTTGTTATAATACATTCCTTGCTATATACGTCTTTGTATATTATGTGCCCTTGTCATCTAACATTATGTGTAGGTTTTGGTATGTTACATGTATTGCTTCCGGCATACATAGTACATTTAAACATACTAATGCATACTTTTTTCTACAAGATTTCACCATGTAGGAACCAAAGACTACCTTCATCTACCGTTGGGCGACTAGAGTTGATTTGAGATACTTATTGTGGTGAGTCCTATCTTTCAAGGAGACGCCACCACTCCTCTACCTTTAGTGCTTTCATTTATATAATTTACTTTGAGAGTGAGCCCGGAATGTGTCTTGGTCCCATTTCATCTTATGACTAAAAGCATTATTGGATATCTTGTAGACTCTTGTACGGATATATGCTATGTGTTGTATTTGGAGCTTATGGTTATGGTGATCTATTTGATGTGGCTATGATGTATTGATTATGAGAATTATGATAAGTATGTATGATTTGATGTGGAAATGTGGAAGATCCTAAGTCTCGAATTGCCTCATAGAGTGAGTCATACTTACCCGTTAGTTCTTATGTTCTATGTGTTATGTGAATCTATGTTAATCCCTTTCCCTATGATATCCGCATAGCATGAGTCCTATTTTTTCGTCTCTTAGAACTATGTGTCTACTATTTGTATATGCTTTCAAACCGATGATGTGAATATGGATACGTTGAGACTTGTTTGGGGGCTCTCGGGTTCCCATTTGCTATGTCACTCCTAGACCCTAGGTCCGGGTCATGACACATAAGCAAGATAGAAAATGGGTATTTTTCTCGAAATGGAGGACTCACCGCAAGAAAAATTTTCAAGAATCGTATTAGCCACAAAGAGATGGATGGATAGGAGCTTCGGTACCTATATCGTTAGATCATATAGGCAAAAAGTATGCATTAGTACTTGAAATATACTAAATATGCAGGGTGCAATGCAATAAGAGATCATAGGCCATAATAGACAAGATGCATAATCATATACGAAGGCAATAAGCTTAATATGATATGAATGATCAATGCCTTAGTCAAAATATGTATGGAAAGTAAATAAAATCTCATAGCATAGCATAGATATGAGGGACGAGACCATAAATGTCAGTTAATGCCATGCGAGCTACTATATGAAATTCTGGTGTTGCCTCCACACTGAAAGAGGTAGTCTACTTGCCAAGGTAGACTGGCCTCAACTTATGGCAACTTCCCTATTTCAGAGAGTGCTTTGCAAATGCCTTACGGGAACTTCACCAATTTCGATTAATATATGATAAAGGGAATTACATGAACTTTGTATATTTCGGTTATCATTTGACAAAGGGCCTTACGAGAATTTTAACCATTTCAGTTATTGTTTTGCATGTATCTTAGAGGAACTCCACCCATTTTGGTGAATCATGCAACATGAGCAGCAATGGAAATCTACCAAAGTCCTCCCAGTGCTAAATCAACAACTCACGAAAATACTAAATCATAATCATATCACAGATATATGAATCATAATGTCATAATCGGAGTAGCTCATTAAAATAATTGCATCATAGAATCATAGAAGGGCTCCATGATCTTTCATTTTCATAATATATATTTTCATGGAATCATAACATACTTAATACCCCTTAATCATCCACAATATTCATAACTTGCATAATTTGTAGTAAAATCTTTCATCAACATAAGATACTTCATCATAAATCTTAGTTCCAAAACATAGTGGGTTTTATGCATACAGACATAAAATAATAAAATTCGAGAGTACTACACATAAAAAAGATAAAACCTAATTACTTAAAATCATTTAAAAACAACCCACCATTATCAACGTAAGACCCTAGTTAGGGCATGACAAAAACCATCTCAAAATTCATAAATTTCATAGTATCATAAAAAATTCACAGTATAAACCCTTAATAGGTCTTCATGTACTTTAAATTAATAATTGACAATTTTCAACTCAAATCATGCATATAAAGAATAATAAGAAGTACCCATAAATAAATAAGTTTTGAAATTAAATGATTGAATTTAGAAAAAATTTTGGACTCCATGGGTGGAAGGACCCATGGATGAAGAAACCCACATACGTTGAGGTCTTGAAGAAGGTGAAAGAAGTTTGAGAGAATCTTGAAGCTTGGTCCTTAATCGAAGATTTTTAAAACCCTAAAAATTTTGGGGAATTTGGTGGAGGAATTTTGGAGAGGTCGAGAGAGGATTTTTAGGAGTTTTGAGAGTGATTTTAGGTCTAAAAATAGTGAATTTTTGAGTATTCTTATATATAGGGTTCAGAGATTTGTCCCAATTGCCTTCACTTAAATATGAAAATTTTGAAAAAATTGTACTATTGTGAACCCTCTCTGCGACAAACTTGCTCCCACACAGTTCATTTTTACACAAAGTTTAATTTTTCACTGTTTGAGCCCTGGGATGATTCTAGGTCATTTTTACACTAAAATAGATCCTCTCCGCAAAATGATTGCGTACTTGCCTGGAAAGTGCAAAAACATGTGAAAAATTATTTTTCAATACAGTTGACTCAAATATCGAATGAGATCATTTTTATACAATTTTACCTCCTGAACAAGAATACGACCTCAAATTAGTCAACAACAACATACCCAGTGGAATCCCACAAGTGGGGTCTGGGGAGGGTAGAATGTACGTAGACCTTACCACTACCTCATAGAAGTAGAGAGCCTGTTTCCTGGGAACCCCCGTCTCAAAAATCCATAAGCAGAACAAACTAGATATAATAAAAAGGAAACAAAAAGAGCGACTAATAATGAATAGCACATGGCAGTATGTAAATATGATAAAACTAACACATATACGGCAGATAATGAGAACACATGTTAAAAAAAATCCAAGGCCATGCATCCACCTAACCTTACAAATTAGCCTGCAACTCTAATTCACACCCTCCACTTCTTTCTATCTAAGGTCATGTCCTCGGTGAGATCAAGTTCCTCCATATCATGTCTGATCACCTCCCTTCAGTACTTCTTCCGTCTAGCTTTACCCCTTCGTGTAGCTTCCAAAACCAACCTATCGCACTCCTAACAGGAGCGTCGATACTTCTTCTCTGCATATGTCCAAACAATCACAGTCTCGCTTTAAATTAGTTATGTAAGTAATCAATTACAAGGGCATTTCAAATCACTTTGGGAGGTGTTATAATATCTCCCCCTTGGAACATTCATCCCCGAATGTGATGGATCTTGAGAGGAGTAACATGATAATTTTCAGCCCTAACATGAATACATCAATACAATTTAGACATCATTGTTATGAAATTTCAAACTTATGCATCAAATATCATCAAAACATATTACCATGAGTATGTATGCATGCAAAATGACATAAGGGGCTGAAATACAAGATTTAATGTCTTAGACATGATTTTTATTATCGTAGGGCTTGAGTATAGTGGAAAAAGATAATTATATCATTTCTTCATGTCCGCTTCTGCTTCTCAAGCAGTACTTTCGACTTATTGGTTCCTCCAAAGGACTTTAATGGATGCTTCATCCTTGTTCCTTAGTGTCTTCACTTACCTATCCAATATCTCAACTAGAACCTCATCATAGGTCAAGTTTTCTTCCACATTCACTACCTTCGAAGGCATAATAGAGTTTGGTTCGCCTACACACTTCCTCAATATCGATACATAGAGGACCGAATAAACCATACTCATCTCCATAGCAACTTCAACTCAAAGCAACTTTACCAAATCATCTCAAGGTTCTATGAAGCCCTACATATCTAAGGCTCAATTTCCCTTTTTCTTGCCAAATTGAACCACACCCTTCCTAGGTGAGACCTTTAAATACCTCATCACCTACCTTGGAATCAAGATCTCTCCTTCTAATGTCAGAATAAGATTTTTGCTGACCTTGAACCATCTTTGATCTCTCTCTTATCAACCTCACCTTCTCCAAGGCTTCAAAATGATCATGCCAACTACCTTGAATTCCAACACACAAGCCCTAAGTGTATTTTCAAGGGTTTGAATGGTCCTTTTAGCTTGACCATCCATTTATGGATGAAATGCTGTTGTAAGCTTGACTTTAGTGCCAAGACCATACTAGAAAGATCTCCAAAATTATAGGTGATCTAATCACCATGATGTAAGGAACCTAGTTTCGTAAGGCCTTAACGATACTTGAAAATGATGCTTGAGTTTTTGGCCAAGGTGTCCTTTCAGGGTTACCTTCAAAGGTCTTCATGGACCATGAAGGTTGTCCTGGAGGTGGCCTTGACTGCTTGGGTGTTGTTGAGGCTTTCTAGGCCAAGTGACTATAGCAACCCGACCTAGAAAAAAATCACATGGCGAATGAGATACCTGAAGGCACCTCACCCAAACCATCTTAAGTATCTCAAACATTCATACCATAAACATATAAATATTGCGGAAGTAAAATGGGGAAGGGTCTATGAGCCTTTTTAAGACAATGAAGCAACATCAAAAAGCATGAAATACTGACATATTTCTGTCCATAAAGCATACCGCTTAACATATAGTTGGACAGAGCTAAAAATGGTCGATTTTCATCCAATAGAAAAGACTCCAATATTAAACAATACAGAAAGTAAATTCCTTAAAAAGGGCCATAAATACATCTTCCAAAGTAAAATACAAGTTGGAAAGAAAAATGATAGAATCCCAAACTAAGGACTCACCACAAATTAAAGTGCTAGTCTTGAATGCTGAATACAAGCCACGAGTTTGGTGGAGGAGTAACTGTCCCTACATGGTTAAATCATACAGGAAAAATATGGTTAGTACGTTAGAATGTACTAAGTATGTGAGATAAAATGCATGTAAGAAATTGTAATACCACCATTCATAAATATAATATATAAGTACGTATGAGACAAAAGGTACATAGAGTAAACTCAAGCATACACAAGGAATATAACTCAATATGGATAAAAGTCAATGCATGAGAAATCACATTTAATGGAAACATATTATGGAATCATAGATTTGTGGGAGAAGACTTTAACTGACATATAAGACCATGTGAGATATTATATGGAATCCAACATAACCCCCTACATTGGCACAAGGAGACCACTTGCCGGGTAGAACGTCATCAACTTCACATGCATCTTAATAACATAAATGACTTACGTGGATCCACTAGCCTAGCCTACAAGGGCTCCTATGGTGGCAAATAGTTAGGCACTTTGAGATGTAGCTTTGGGTCATGCCTTAACTAACGAAATGAATCCCAATTATAAGTCCACTCGGTGCTATGTCATCCCATGGAATCTTTATGTAAAGCCCCACATGTTGGAGGTATGAAAGTGCCTCAGAAATAAAGTCTGAAAAACTTTCTAAGTATAAGTGAGTTTAATGGAAGGGTTTACGGGCCGTAAGTGGTTCTATGAGCCGTAACTTGTGCTCGTGGAATAATGGCCAAACTTGGTAAAAATATTGGTTTCTAAAGCTGGGACTACGAGATACCAACATGAAGCATGAATTGATTGATGAGCTGTAAGTTGATTCATAGTTTGAGATTTAGAGAAAGTTTCAGAGGGTCTAAAATGTTACTAGATGAGACCACTTTTCATGACCTATGGAATGGATCACGACCCATAATCGAGGTATCGTGATCCTATCCGACAGCTTCTAAGAAGGGCTAATTTTGAGCTTTCCTAATTTCCTAAGCCTATGCTATGTCATTTAAGCCCCTATATGAGTCTTTTTCAGCCTTATACAATCCTAAACCATTCCGTTCCAACTCATTCTCAAATATCCCAAGTATGAGTCCCTCCCAAACACTCTCAAGTTCTTCAAGACCTTCAAGAGAAGAGAGCAAGCTAGGGTTTTAGGTTTTTCTTCATTCTTTCACAAGATTTTCATCTCCAATCACACTAAGGTATGTGGGTTTTGATTTGTGGACACCTTTCCTCCAAAAAGCTTAACCATTCCTCTTCTTCATCTTTTTTCTAGTCATGGAAACCTATGAAAATTTTATAAACTCTTTTATATGATGAAATTATGAAGTATTTTATGATGGTTTATCCTTGTAAATTATTATGCAATGCAATGGCATATGAAATCTACGATTTGAATGAGGATTTGGTGATGCCCTAGCCATGTTTTCTTATGTATTTGGTAGTTTATTTTGAATAATGCTCAAGTGATTCTTTTTTACTCCTCTCATGTCATTTACTCTTAAATTGCATGGTTTAAAATAATGTACATGTACCCACTATGATTTGATTAAAGATGTCACACATGTTGAGACTAATAAAAAGGCCAATGAGTATGCCATGAGCTCATGAGCATGGTATCAATAATAAGAATGAAGTAAAGCCCTATCTTTGATAGTATAAGCTATATTTTAATGAGTTACTTGAAGAACTTAATTATGATATATTGAGACTATGAGTAACATGGCAATGACTATATTTTAAGTATTCCATGGGATAGTGACTTAGCACCGAGAGGACCTTAGTAGTCTCCAATTTTCCTTAAAATATGTGCCATCATAGGTCATGTTATTGATTCTCTATATGGGCTTGTACCTACCCAAAAGGTAATATCGTAAGATAAAGATGATTGATGATGCCTACCAAAATGGTCATGCCGTAACATAAGGTGCATATGGGAACTTACTAAAAAGACTATGCCATAAGGTGAGTGTTTGGTTTACCTTGGCTAAGAAGATCACTCGTTGTTCTATGTGGAGTGAACATCAAAATTTCAAGTAGTAGCTCACTTGGTCTTATATGTTGCTTATGGTACTCTCCTCACCTATGTATATGATATATCTTGTGGCGATAAGATTCTTCATGCATGTTTGACTAAGCATATATTATTCATGTCATATTGAGCCTTTATTCATTGATTATGATTATGCATGTTGTCTAATTATGGCTTATGTTTCTTGTTGCATTTCACCCCGTATAGTTAGTACATTCCAAGTACTAACACATACCTTTTGCCTATAGGATCTAACCATATAGGGAATATAGCTCCTATTCATCTTCTTCCTCCACGTAGCTAAGCGGTTCAATTGAAATTGTTATTGATTCATCCTCCATATTCGAGGACAATATCTGTTTACTTTCATGCTTATTTAAGACTTGTTTAATTATGAATGTTTATCTTTTGAGGGTGAACCCAGGAGGTATCTTGGCCCTTATTCCACTCTTTGTTAGAGGTATTGTTGGATATGGATTTTTATGTTATGAGCTCGACTTTTATTATGTTTATATATCATGGAAGACTCCCTTAGTCCTTATCCCTTTTTTATGCTTATTGTATATTCTTGATGAGATGGAAGTCTAATGTCTGTAATATCCCATAGCGTGAGTCATAGTTATTCCTCTCTTAGACTTTATTTGCTATGTGCTCATGCTAATTCTCTTTCCTATAATATCCCCATAGCTTGAGTCTAAAGCCCTGTTTCTCCTAGAGTTATGTGTTTGTTCATTAATTATGCTTTCGCAAATAAGGATGTGCCATTTATGCTCAAGATGCTTGTTTGGAGTCCCTTTGGGTTCCCCATTTGCTATGTTATGCCTAGGCCTTAGGCTTGGGTCGTGACACTTTAAAACATGACTTAGACTCATAAGTAGCAATCATAAGAGTAGCTCAAGCTTTAGGAACTACCAAGTGATTACTGTCCTTCCATCTTGGGGACCTTTCTTAAACATCTTTAGGGAAATTATCAACATGTTTATATTTTTAACAAATTATTACTTTATAACTTAACTTTAATGCCCTGATCATAATCATCATAAATCATGCAAAGCTTTACTTGAAAACTAGGCGGGCCAGTATTTTAAATGAAACAATCATAAATCACATAAATCAAGGAAATATAATTCTTTAGAAGCATGTAAATAGCCCACATCGTATCAACAACAAAAATCATATTTGAGGGCATCCTTAACAAGTCAAAATCATGCATATAGTTGGTAAAATATCATAAAGCATCATTATAATTACTTAATAACATCATATAACATGAAATTATCATAAGCATGCATAATACTTTAAAGGAACTTAAAGAAAAGGTAAAATAGTTAATGAAGGAATTTATGGGTGTAAGGATACCCATTGAAACGCCCTAAAAAGTGCTCGAAAACGTGCTTCAGAAATGTCCATAATTGTAATTTCTATATATCTCAAAAACATGCATGATATCGAATTTCCAACTTCATATTTGTGATCAAGGGGGAAAATTGAGCGGGAAATGGGTATAATCCCGAATTTAGAGCAACCGTAACAAAGTTTCATTTTCTAAAATTTTGCTTATCTAGTGTCGATCCGTGCCCGAGGCGCAATTTATCAAGGCACAGAGATATGTATTTTTGTGGCCAGTTTCACTATTTCAGCCTAACGCTTTGGGGTCTTGGGTCCATGCCCTCCTATGCATAAAAAAACCTATACTTGGTTATTTTTCAATCCCATATCACTCAAGACTCTCTCAAAACTCTCTCTAACACTTAATCAAATATTTCATCCAAATTCAAGTGTCCCATACTCATTTCCGGATCTCAAGAATTTCATTCAAGCTTCAAGTTCTCATTCCAATCTTCATTAAGGAAATCCCCAAAGTTGAGGTATGTGGGTTTCAACCATTGAGTCCTTTCACCTATGGTACCCAACCCTCATTTTTATGTAAATAACATGTTTTCCAGTTAAATTATCTATGGGTATCTCTTATAATGAAATTTGATTATAAACTATGTTGAAATTTCATAAAATATTTACTGTTTAAGCATGTTTTGAGTTATGAATCTATGACCTATTATGAGATTTGATGAAGGGTTTTAATGTATCTTGCATGAGGGTGTTACCAAGTGTTGGTGGGTTGATTTACATTGAGTTTTCTCATATAATTTCACTCTTGAATGACATGATTTTGAACTAACATTACACACCCGCCAAGTGTTTTATAAAATATCTTGTTAAGGATTCTTGAGGTATTGATGGGCTATTGCATAACTTATTATTTAAGTGACTCTATGATAATGAAGGAATTGTATGTATGTATTGAATTCATAAAAAGTACTTGTAGTATTTCAAGTTGACCGCACCTTGTTGAGTAGGTGATATACCTCAACCACTTTGATTGGGGGTGCTATGTCCATCTACTAGTTGAGGGGTATATATCTTGACCACTTTGATGGAGGTGCTATACCCATCCACCATGTTGAGTGGTATATAACTTAGCCACTTTGATGGCAGGTGCTATGCCCATCTACCATGTTGAGGGCTATATACCTTGGCCACTTTGATGGGGGGTGCTATGCCCATCTACCAGTTGAGGGGTATATACCTTGACTACTTTGATGGGGGGGGGTTGACATGTCTATCTACCAATTAAGGGGTAGATACCTCAATCACCTTCCAAGGGGGTGACATGCTTTGGATTCTAAGTAATACCTTGCTTGGTCTATGATGATGGTCTCTTCCTACACATGTAATCTATATTCTCAAGTTATACGTTTTACAAGCATGTTTTACTTCAAGAATTGATCACCCATGACATGTTGTTATTATACCTATCCCTTGCTTATAATTATGCATTTTGAATATGCTGCCTATCTCTTGGTGCATTGCATCCTACATACTTAGTACATTCAAACGTACTAACGCATACTCTATGCCTACATGATCTTACCATGTAGGAATTGGAGCCCCTCATGATCATTCTCCATGTGGCTAGTTTTGGCATCTTGAAGATAAGCTTTGGTGAGTCCTCAAGTTCGGGGACACTAGCTATGTTACTCTTGCTTTATTTAGTCTTTATATTGAAGTCTTGCTACTATGAGGGTGAGCCTAGAAAGTGTCTTGGCCCCACTCAAATCTATGTTTAGAGATGTTGTTAGAACAAATGATGTACTTATGTTTGAGCTTTGAATCTTACATGTTTTATGTTATTAAAGACTTCCCTTAGTCCCTTTATCCTTATTTATACTCTCTTGATGTTGTTTAATTGCTTCTGCGACCAAGAATGTGTAAATTATATGCTAAGAGGCTTGTTTGGGGGTCCCTTTGGGTTCCCATTCACCGTGTCATATCTAGGCACTAGGCTTGGGTCGTGACACCCATAAATCAACTCACACACCATAGAAGACTTGAGAAGAATGAATTTGGAACCTTTGGTGAAGAACTTTGAAACCTTAGCTTTGCTTTGACCTTTTCTTGAGAGAGTAATGCCTTAGAGAAAATTGAGAGTTGAGAGAATGAAGATAAGAATAAGGTTTTAGGGCATTAAGGTTGGTTTAGGGCTCCTTTTATTCCAAAAAATGACAGTGTTTAGGAATAGGAATGATGGAAATGATAAAATTGCCCTTAATTTAAATTGTCGGATTCGACCTACAAAAGTCCATCTACGAGCTGTGGAATGACCATAGACCGTAGGCCCTGTCCATCTGTTAACCTTTCTAAAATCCCTGAAACATTTTCCTGGCCAAAACCAAGAAATCTCCTTTTGAGGTCGTAGATGAACTTGCAGGTCATGGTTGGACTCGTAGAGTCCTTCCATACTTAGTCATTTTCCCACTTTCCTGGACCTTATCCATGAAGGGTTTCTATGGGTCGTGCTTTATTCTATGGGCCATGTTGGTGACACATAGATCACTTTCAGCAAACTCCAAATTTTCTTTAGGTCTGATAGTCTTACTCACGACCCTATCTACATATCGGCGTCTTTTCTAAGGATCGTCAATTGATTTGTGTGTTACCCCACACTTTGAAACATTTTCCCTTTCCTGAACTATATGTTTAAGGGTCGAACCTATGGGGAATATCTCCACCTACGGGCTATAAGACACCCTCGTGAACTCGACTTCAGGTCATTTTTATCCAAATTTTCTGCATTCAAGGTTCCTAAACTGGGGGGTCATTACAGTGACCCTCCGTGGATCACTTCATGGCTAGTGTACCTCTCCACGAGCTATGAAAATGATCATGGGAGGAGCCTTAGGCTTCCAATGCCTTGCCAAGTTTGCTACCATGGGCATATACTATGGCTTGTGGAGGTCACCACAGATCGTGGTATGGTCCTTTAATGGGTCTTTGAGCATTTTTGTTTTGACAAATCTTCATAACTTGGGGACGGTTCACGGAGGCAACCACGGACCTTGAGGAGCTTCATGGACCGTGAAGCCTTCCATTGTGGTACCTAATTCATTTTTGAACTCCATTTTATTAAGAGCTCTTTGGTAATTTGGTTCACTCCTAAGACTTTTATTAATAATTTGACCTGTAAATTAGTCCATACACTATTTCTAAAACTAATTTCTAGCTAAACACTTAATCTATTCCATACGCTCCTAAGAATTTCTCTCTAAGTCACTCCTTCAAAGAATTCAAACTAGAGTTCTTGGCCATGATCAAGCTTAATCCACCTCAAACACCTTCATTCCATCAAGGTATTTGTGGATTCATTCATGATTACTATAAGGACCCGGACCTCGGAAGGCCTTAACAATGCTTAAAAAATGGGTTTCCAATGTTTTTGACTAAGGTGCCTCTTCAGGGTCACCTCCATGAGTTGTGGAGAGGTCCACAAGCCATGCAGGGAGCCTTGGGGTGAGCCTTGGCAATTTACATGGCTTCTTATGGCCCTCACCACTAGCCGTGAAAGGTGATATTGAAAGGTTCCCTTGCCTTCAGGCCATGATTTTGATTAAGGCAGACACCATAGTCAATTGTACGGACCGTACAACTTACCACTAACCATATTGGCCTTAGGTGAATGGGACTTGTGGTAAATGTTTCTAAGTATGGAAGTATGGTCTTGGAACTTGGAACTTTTCACAGACTCTACCATGGACCGCGGAGAGTTTCATGGACTGTCATAAACTTTGAAATTGTACCCAAAGAACTTTACTTACATAAACTTCGAACTGTTCCAAAGAACTTTACATACATAAAATCCGAAACTATACCCAAGGAACTTACATCAAGAAACTCCCAAGCTTGCAAAAAAAAAGTTGCGTAAAGCTAAAGACTGTTTATGGTACCTATCTTATCAATTCAAATATCGTAATCAAGGACTTTCAATGGTGGAACAACCCAAAAGGGTAGCAAGAAACCATTAATACGACTGTTTTATGGTACCTAACTTCAATTCTACTATCTTACCTTATACTATCCTATCTTCGATTTTATTATGGTGTTATTTATGTACATATCAGATTTTTGATTTGATTATTGTTTTATATATATTGTTTTATAGCTGAATATATTAGTTTTCCAGCAGGCCTTTGATGGCTAGTTACATCCAATGTCTCTTACGAGGGTGCCTTCAAGTCCTCTTTGTCTGAGAAACAATGACTTCTTCCTTTCTTGTTCACCATACGATATTCTAGCTCACCTACCAATTTAGAAAACAACCTTGGCCAAATTTTTGTAAGTGTCAAAGGGGACCTTTGTATGACCAGTGGAGCTTTATATAAACTGTGGTACATTTGAATGAGACCCCTGGACAACAATCTAAGTCTGTTTCATTAATGGTCTTTTCATAATTTTGATTTATTTTAAAGGTCTTTTAGGACCTTGGTACCTATACTAACCCCTAAATCTGATTATACTCACTCTTTGCACTCATTCACTCTTATTATACACTCAAGCTCTAGAATTCAATTCCTAGCTTCTCTCTTCAAAGTCTAGTGTTGGAGATTCAAGCTAAGATTTCAAGTGGATTTTCAATTTAAGTCAAGTTCATTTAAATTTCTCCTAATCTTCTCAAGGTATGTGGGATTGATTCATGGTTCTCTTCCAATCATAAAGACCCAAAAATCTATTTCTTCTTTTTATAATTTCTAAGTATGATTTACAAATTGGTCTGTTAGATTAATTCTAATTTATTGAAATTGAGATATGGAATGAACTATTGGTTTATGATGGTTTACTTTGGTTTTATGAAGAATTTAAAATACATGTCCATTTAATTTATGAATTTAAGTATATTTTATTTGTTAATTTCTTCCTGGATTATCTATGATTTTATCTTATTATATTGATTTAATTATGAATTCCTGATACCCATGCTATTCGTTCATTTCTTATGGCATATGCATGTACGAAGAAGTATTTTTGTGAGATTTACGATGTGAGTTACTACCCAATTATGGTTATGACTATGATTTCAAGTAAGTATGATTATGACATGACATGTGATCACATAATATCTATGATATCTCTTTTAAGCACTATGGATGAGGATTCACCAACATGTACAAGTATGAATGAGCTACTCCTATGCATGTATTCATGAATTGAAGTATGATTTGACTTTTTTGCCCAAGTATGTATGATTATAAAGTATGATTTGACTTTTAAGCCTAAGTATGCATGACGATAATTTTAAAGACATGCCTCTTTTTCAAACATCTATATGTATATGTATTCCTATGGTATGATGACCTAGTATCGGAAGAGATTAGAGATGGGGGATCAACCTAAGGGGTCCTTATGTAAAGTCTCCTTTGTCATAACTACGTGCCAATGTAGGTTCATGTTTATGCCCTTTTAAGGGATGATTATGTTATGGAAATACTTTTGAAAAAGACAGGGTTGTAAGAAAGGTGACCATCAAATCAAAAAGATTGGGTCGTAAGATATGGTGTGGGCTACCTTTGGCAAGTAGTACACTGTTATCTCGATGAGGAATCTATGGCTCGCATGGTCTTAGATGTCGTTTATGGTCTTATCCTCACTATGTTAAGTATTATTACATTCATGCATCATGGATTTCAAGGCATATTGATATCATATTCTTTCCTATATACTTCTTGTGCCCTTGTCATCTACATTTGAAGTGCAGGTTGTTTTGATCATATGCATTGCATGCCTGCACATTTAGTACATTAAAATATACTAATGCATACTTTTTTGCCTACATGATCTAACCATGTGGGGATCAGAGACTATCTTCATCCACCTCTTGATGGCTAGATTGATTAAGAAAGGGTTTCTTGTCGTAAGTCCTGTCGTCCAAGGATAAGCCACCATCTACCTTTTATGTTATGTTTGATTTATGTACTTACTTTACGGGTGAGCCCAGGACATATCTTGGCCCCCATCATATCTATGTACTAGATGCATTATTGGACATCATGAGTTTCTTTGTATGAGAATGTTATCTTTATGCTTGCGATGCTAGGTTACATATTATGTTATGATGATATGATTATGATGAGATGTGGAAGTGCGAAAAGTCTTAAGTCCCATCTATCTCCATAGTGTGAGTTATACTTACCCGCCTTGTAGTTCTTATGTGTTATATGTTATATGAATTCATGCAATCCCCATCCCTATGACATCCCCATAGCTTGAGTCCAAAGCCTCATTTCCCTTAGAACGACGTGTTTGTTGATTAATTATGTGCTTTCAAATTGATGAGGTGCATATGGATGCTATGAGGCTTGTTCGGGGACTCTCAGGGTCCCATTCGTATGTCACTCCTAGGCCCTAGGCTTGGGTCATGACAAGCTTGGTATCAGAGCATTAAGGTTTCAAAATGGTCCTTGGAGTTCAACATGCCGCGTTGAGTATAGTCTTGTTTATGGGTGTGAAGTGCAACATACCTATGAACGGGAGGCCATAATAGCATTTTAGGAATTGTCTCACTTCTTCATTTCTTATGTCATGCTATGGACTGTGTCTTAAGACATCTTAACTTTAACGATGTCCTTGATTCTCTAAGATGCATCAGGAAGAGCCCCTCTACCAACACAGACCTAGTTAATGAGGACTAAGTCCCTCAAAAGCCTATGGGGGAACAACTTACTCATGATGAGTTTTGGACTACTATCTCCATGCTAGCTCAAGTGGTGACAACCAGGCTAGGCAGGCTAATCCTCCTCCTCATGCCTTTATTTTGGCTGCTAGAGTGAGGGATCTTGCTCGAAGGAATCCTCTAGAGTTCTATAGGTCAAACGATGATAAAGATGCCCAAGACCTTATTGATGAACTCCTAAGGTGTTGACTATTATGGGGGTGACTTCAGAGGAGAAAGTTGAACTAGATGTTTATCAGTTGAAGGATATGGTTCAAATGTGGTAAACTAAATAGGTGATGGAGAGGGTGACAATAGGGTTAGTTGCAAAGAGTTTAAGTTTGCTTTTATTGACCATTTCTTCCCCCTTAAGCTTAGGGAGGCTAAAATGACAGAATTCATCAACCTCAATCAAGGTGGTATAAGTGTGACGGAATAGGCCCTCAAATTTATGAAGCTTTCAAAGTATGCTTCTATGCTGGTGGTTGACCCCCCGTGTAAGAATGCAAAAGTTTATTTCTAGAATCTCTAATTTTGTTGTGGAAGAATGTCGTACGATTATGCTTATTCAAGATATGGACATTTTCAGACTTATGACTTATGTTGAACAAATTTAAGGGGAGAAGCTTAAGGAGAAGAGGGTGAATGATTCTAAGAGAGCCCGTTAT
Source organism: Solanum clarkiae (assembly GCA_011800125.2). NCBI lineage: Eukaryota > Viridiplantae > Streptophyta > Magnoliopsida > Solanales > Solanaceae > Solanum > Solanum clarkiae. The sequence goes on from JAABOM020000096.1 coordinate 11,102,263, forward strand.
GTTGGTAGATTCTCCAACTCTAAGAGTGGTGGGGAAATGGTCACTTCCAACAAAGCTAAGGTTCAAATGCAAAGTTAGCCAATAGTAGAGTGCCTCCTCCTAATGCATAGGTTGGAGGTGGACCATTACCTCCTCAGTATGATAGGTATGGAAGGAATCACTCTGATGTTTGCTTAAGGGCCATGGGTTCTTGCTTTAGATGTGGTGATATAGGCCACAGAGTTGCTGACTTCCCTAAAGCTCCTAAGAAGGGTCATGTCCAAGTGGCTAAGGGTGATCAAGTCTAGCCAAGAGTTCCATAAGGTGGTTCTCCCAAAAATAATAGATTTTATGCATTGCATGCTCGATAGGAGGTAGAGGAGATTCCAGATGTAGTGACTGGTATGTTAAAAGTCTTTGATTTTGATGCTTATGCTTTGCTTTATCCGGTTGCAAATTTATCTTTTATGACTCCTCTTTTGGCTGTTAAGTTTTTTTTGTGACTCCTCTTTTGGCTTTTAAGTTTGTTTTGAATCCTGAAATCTTGAGGCATCCCTTTTCAGTCTACATTCATGTGGGTGAGTCTACTATTCCCCAAAGAGACTGTTGGGGTTGTCCTTTGTCTTTCTTGCATAAAGTCCTTCCGTGTGATCTTGTGGAACTTAAGATGTTTGATTTTGATATTATTCTTGGGATGGATTGGTTGCATACATCATATACCTCTACAGATTGTAGAACCTGGAGAGTTAGGTTTTAGTTTCTGGATGAGCCTATTCTGGGGTAGTGACTCTACTTTTAAAGGTTGATTTATTTCTTATCTCAAAGCTCAAAATATGATTTCTAAAGGGTGCATATACCTTATTGTTGTAGTTCGGGATGTAGAATCTAAGCTTCCTACTCTTAAATGGGTTCCCATAGTTAATGAGTTTCTAGATTTATTTCCTAATGATTTACCTAGTATTCCTCTCGAAAGAGAAGTAGATTTTGGCATAGATCTCCTTCCAGATACATAACCAATTTCTATTCCTTCTTATCGTATGAGACGATAGAATTGAAGGAGTTGAAGGACCAGTTGAAATAACTATTGGAGGAGGGCTTTATTAGGCCAAGTATTTCGCCTTGGGATGCTCCCTGTGTTATTCATGAGAACGAAGGGTAGATCACTCCGTATGTGTATTGGCTATCAACAATTGAATAAAGTGACCATTAAGAGTAAGTATCCATTGCCCAGGATTGACGACTTGTTTGATCAACTTCAAGGAGTTGGTCATTTCTCAAAGATTGACCTCCATTCAGGTTATCATCAGTTGAGGGTCATGGAGTGTGACATTCCCAAAACATCTTTTCGAACTAGATACAGGCATTTTGAATTTGTGTTAATGTACTTTGGCTTGAATAATTCTCCAACGGTATTTATGGATCTTATGAATCGGGTGTTCAAGCCATTCCTTGATAGTTTTGTGGTCGTCATCGTTGATGATATTCTAATTTACTTCTGAAGTGAGCGGGAGCATATGGATCACTTGAGGATGGTTCTTTAGACTTTGAGGGAAAAGCAATTATTTAGAAAGTTCAGTAAATGTGAGTTTTGGTTTGGTGAAGTGGCTTTTCTGGGCCATATGGTATCCAGTGAATATTAAGCTTGATCCAAAGAAGAGTGAGGCTATGAAGAATTGGCCTAGACCATTGACTCCTTCTGATATTCGAAGTTTTCTTGGGTTGGATGGTTACTATCAGACTTTTGTTGAGGGTTTATCATCCATTGCATTTCCATTGACTAAGTTAACTCAAAGAAGGCGAAGTTTATATAGCCAGATGAGTGTGAGAAGAGTTTTCAGAATTTGAAGGATCGGCTTACATCAGCATATGTTTTGACTTTACCAAATGGATTAGATGGGTTTATGGCGTATTATCGTGCTTCTCAAATTGGGTTGGGTTTTTTGCTCATGCAACATGGTAAGGTGATACCTTACGCATTGAGGCAATCAAAGGTGCATGAACAAAATTACCGGGCTCATGATCTTGAGTTGGCGACTATGTTTGCTTTGAAGATTTGGAGGAATTATTTATATGGGTTCATCTTGATGTTTTCACTGACCACAAGAGTTCGCAATATATGTTCACCCAAATAGGTCTTAATTTGAGGCAAAGAAGATGGTTGGAACTTCTTAAAGATTATGACATGAGTGTTCAATATCATCCCGGCAAGGCATGTTGTAGTAGATGCTCTTAGTAGGCTATCTATGGATAGTATGGCCCATGTTAATGAGGGAACTTCTTAAAGATTATGATATGAATGTTCAATATCATCCTGGCAAGGCATGTTGTAGTAGATGCTCTTAGTAGGCTATCTATGGGTAGTATGACCCATGTTGATGAGCGAAAGAAAGAGTTAGTAAAATATGTTCATCGCTTGGCTAGATTTGGTGTTAGATTGACTAACTTTAATGATGGTGGCATTCATTTTTAGAATGGAGCTGAGTCTTCTATGGTTGTTGATGTAAAGGTAAAGCAGGGCTTGGATCCAGCTTTAGTTGAGTTAAAGAAGTTGCTTGCCAAAAAGAAGATAGAGGTTTTCTCCTAAGGGGGAGATGGGGTGCTTAGGTATCAAGATCGGTTATGTGTTCCGGATGTTAATGGTCTTGGAGAGGTGAACATGAGTGAATCCTACAACTCTTATTATTCTACCATCAGGGATCCACCAAAATCTATCGGGACATGAGGGAGGTGCATTGGTGGCCTGATATGAAGAAAGACATAGCTAAGTTTGTATCCAAGTGTCCTAATTGTCAGCAAATGAAGGTGGAACATCAAAGGCCAGACAATTTGACTCAAGATATTGAGATTCCTACTTGGAAATGAGAGGATGTGAATGTGGACTTTGTGGTTGGGTTGGCCCATACTCGGGAGCAATTTGATTCTATTTGGGTTATTGTTGATAGGATGACTAAATCAGATCATTTCCTTTTGGTCACAGCTACCTTCAATGCCGAAGATTATACAAGGTAGTATATCCGAGATCTTGTTAGATTGCATGATGTTCCTATATCAATTATCTCAGATTGTGGTACCCAATTTACTTTTTACTTTTGGAAATCATTTCAAAAAATCAATGGACAAGCAGAAAGAACAATTCAAACTTTGGAGGACATGTTAAGGGTTATGTGTTGGAATTTAAGGGAAATTGGGATGATCATCTACCACTTATCGAGTTTGCCTATAATAATAGTTTTCATACTAGAATTGGCATAAAACCATTTGAGGCTTTGTATGAGAGAAGGTATAGATCCCCAGTGGGATGGTTTGAGTTGGGTGAGATGACATTGATAGGCCTGGATTTGGTGTTGGAGGCCATGGAAAAGGTAAAGATGACTAGGGAAATGTTGAAGATGGCTCAAAGTCGTCAAAAGTCTTATTCAGATTTTAGGATAAGGGATCTTGAGTTCCATGTCGGTGATTAGGTGTACGTATAGGTTTCTCCTATAAAAGGTGTACTATATTTCGGTAAAAAAGATAAGTTAAGTCCCCAGTATATAGGTCCTTATGAGATAGGTGAGAGGATGGGCAAGGTGGCCTATAGGTTGGATTTGCTTTGGATATGAGTTCTATTCACCTATTTTTCCATATGTCAATATTAAGGAAGTTGATTGGTGATCCTAGTTCGATTGTGACTTTGGAAGGTGTTGAGATTGAAGAGCTTAGGAAAAGGTGTGCCGATTGAAATTTTTGATAGACAAGTGAAACGGATTCACAACGAGAGTGTGGCTTCAGTTAAAGTGCTTTGGAGGAATCAACATATAGAGAGTGCTACATGGGAGGCAGAGTCGGACATGTTGAGGCGATATCCCTATCTTTTCCAATTAGCTCAATCCTAAGGTATTAGGTTCTTCCTACTCTAAGTGGTATTAGTTCTTTCACACTTATGCTTACATGACATGATATGCATACATAAGCACGAAAATGGTTTAAATTATATTTTGACATGAGTTTTAATGACTATATGATTTTCAAGTGATGAGTTAAGCATTGTGTCTTCATGTTGAAATGTTTCATGTTCAAGTCAAGCCTTTTAAGCCATGATCTAACTCATTCGAGGATGAATCTTCTCAAGGGGGAGATGATGTAAGGACCCAAACCTTGGAGGCCTTAATGATACTTAGAAATTAGGTTTCCAACGTTTTCTTACCAAGGTGCCTAATATTCCGTCTAAATACAATACTTTTGATGCTTGAAACTTGGAATTTTGTATGTTCTCAATGCGATGTTAGTGGATTTTATGTGTTTTTGTGTTTTATTTGTAGGATTCTAGGGTTGACCTTGATTTTGGGAAGAGTTTGTAGAAGTTATTGTTTTTGATGATATATGAGACCCTTTATGTGCCATAGTGCATTCTACACGCCGTGAGGGAGGTTTTATGGACAATTCCAGTGAGGTCTAATTTTCTTAAGTTTGTTCTACGAATATGTAGACAGGTCGTGAACGTATTTATGAGTTGTAGATCATGTCTCGTGCTCTGAGGATCAGAGAACAAGGACTTTTTGAAGATTCATTAGACGAAACGCCCTAGGGGCCGTAGAACACTTTATGAGCCATAGAGGGGTGTCGTAGATCACAAGTTCAGTTTTGTAGCAACAGTATATGGAAGCTTGATTATGGGCCGTGGAACACAATATGGCCTGTAAATCTATTCCTGAAGCGTGTCGACCTAGTTATCCTATTTTGTTTAAGACTTGTACTTTAAATAATATAAATAGATTTTTAGGTTATTTTTCATTAAGTTAACAGGAGTTCAACTAGTTGACAGAAAAAATAGTGAGTTTGAGTAGAGAAAACATTGGAGAGTTTTGAGAAACACTTGTACTTTGATTTTGATCTTATAATCTTCTGATTCTCATTAAAGCTTGGATTTGCTTGTGTTTAATTCAATTGTTTAAGTGATCTATTATGTTATTTCAATTCTTAAGTCTTGTATTTACACAAATCTTGAGTAGCTATATCGACAAATAGGGTTGTGGGAACCGTGAGGAACTAATAAGGTAAAACCAGATAATTTATAATTCTCGGAATGTGTGCATACATGTATTAATTAACTCTCTTTGTTTTGCATGTTTTATGATGGTGGCCAACACTAGAACCTACTTAGTGTTACTACTGGGCCAAGGTAGTAATGAATAGGAAAAGAGATTAATTAACATGATTCGATTAATATGTTCTCGTCTAATCAATCGAACTGGGCCAAGGAAAGGTTGTACTGGGACTAATAGGTAAGGGTTGGTAATACACACTACAAAGATGGTCCAAGTCACGTAGTGAAATTAGCCTCTCGCCTGGACCAAAGGGTTTGGTGAACTTAACTTACTATCCTACATGCTACACACTAGAAAAGAATTAGATTATCCGGTGATACTAAGTTAGGTAGGGAACACAATACCCTAGTTTCTCTCCATATTGGTTAAACTTTTGTGTTAGTTAGGTTTACTTTTCCACTTGTTATCACAAACCCCCTTACTTCGGGAAGATAAGTTAGTTAATCACTCAAGTTGCATTAATTAAATTCTCCTAAGTTTACTTATTCCCTATGGGTTTAGCCCTAACATTGGTTAGGTTGTATTTCTTGACAACAATCATTTTATCCTAAAAAAGGATGTGTAACTTGGGCCACATCAAGATTTTGGCATCGTTGTTGGGGAATACGGCTATACTTGGTTAATTCAAGTGATTTGGGTATTAATCCTTATTTCCTCATTTTATGTTTTTTGTTGCTTTTGTTCCTTTTTATGGTGTAAGTGTAGTGTATGCTAACACGTGAAGTCGAAGTAGACCCTTGACTCTGTTTGACCCAGAGATCCAGAAAACGTTAAGAAAAATGACCCAAGACAATGCCAATAACACGGTGAATGCAGCTCTGAACAGGAATGAGAATGCAAATGTTGGTAATGAGAACCCACCTCCTCTCAAGGATATTACTCCACAGCCACAGGATTTCAATGACAATTCTTATCAGTAGAATTAATACAGGCTGAATCCTATAGCTATGGAGGTGACTGGAGCCATTGTATTGCCACCACTATCGACTGACACAAAGTTCATGGTTTTGAGTGGGTTGCTTCAGATGCTGCAGAACCATAGGCTGTTTGCGGGCTTACCATCAGAGGATCCTTATAGCCATATACACAACGGTGCATGTCTACAAGAGTGTGATGGGAACACAGAATCTATCTATGGATGCTGTGGGACTTCGTGTCTTCTCATTATCTCTTACGCCCAATGTGCACTATGGCTATCTGAGCTCCCTTAGAGTTTGATCACCAGTTGCACCAAATTGAAGAAGCCCTTTTTGGAGAGGTATTTTTCGAGGTCGAAGAAGCTCATGTTGAAAGATTAGATCAACAACTTTAAGCAACGTCCTGGTGACTCGATCAGTACTCCATAGGAGCGGTTCACTAAATGCTTGAGATTAACCCAGACCACAAGATTGTCGATGATTTCTTGGTGGAGATCTTCTACCATGCCCTTGATGAAAATAGTCAGGCTTGTGCTGATACCATTATTGGGGGAATGTTCTTAGATCATCCATTTTCAAGGATTACTGAAAGAATAGAGAGAATGGTTAAGACAAATTGTGCATGGGAGCAAAGAGACAAAGAATCTACCAAAAGTTCATGCGCTGTCAGTATTGGTTCGGAGCAAGTTAAGATAATTAAAGAGATTATGCAAGAGCTTGCCCAAATTCGTACAGTCATGGAGGTAATGATGAAGCACAATCAAGAGCAATGTAATGCAGTGGTTCATCAACCTCTACCGCACCCATGTATGATGATCCCTACTATGAGAAGGACACTTGTTTTATTACTAATCAGACAAGGGGTTTTCAGACAAATGCCCAAGGGTCCAATAAGGAATATTGGTGCCAAGGTCAAAGAAACTAAGGTTGGAACTTCAATCTAGATAGAGCTTTCATGGATAACCATGAAGGATACTATGACAAAATCAAGGCCAAGACAGAGAAGCAGATTGGGGCCACAGAGATGCTATAGGAATTGTCCATATGTGCCACTACATAATCGCGACACATGTGTTAATAGTTCTAGAGTTGAGGAGATATTTGACTTCCTGTTGAAGAAAGCTGAGACACACGATGAGACTTTGAGAGGGATGAAATCTAAGATCTCCAATATTAATCGGAAGATCGACTCTCATTCTGTTGCCATCAAATAGCTTAAGCAATAGTTCGATTAGCATCAGAGGGGTACACTGCCGAGCAACATAGTTCAGAATCCTAAGAACGAAAGGCAGTGCATGACGGTTACTACTCGTGGTGGCAACAACACCATCATTCCTCCTATGCCAGTTGATGAGGATGATGTATGAGAGGAGACAGTTGCGGCCAAGGATGCTGATACCGGAGATGATTATGGAAAGGATGGGGTGAGTGAAGCTGCAAATGCACCATATAAGTTAAAACCCATTCCTAGGCCTCCTCCTCCTTCCCTCAAAGAATTAAAAAGAGGGAAGAGGAAGGCAAGTTCAAGCACTTTCTCTCCATGCTGAAACAACTCTCCATCAACATTCGTCTCATTGAGGTGTTGGAGAAAATACCTGGGTATCAAATTATATGAAGGACCTAGTCACAAAGAAGCGCATTGTAGGTCAGGAGCTCTCACAAGAGTTTCAAAATTACAGTGTGATTGCTATGAGGTCCTTGGTCCAAAAGCGTGAAGATCCTGATTCTTTTAACATATCCTGCACCATTGGAGATGTGGAGTTCGCAAGGGCATTATGTGAGCTTGGTGTCAGTATTAATCTGATACCCTTTGTGATTTTTAATAAGCTAGGATTGGGAGCCCCTACTTCGATGAGCATTCGGTTATTGAAGGCTGACCGCACAGTGAAGAAGCCTGCAGGGATACTTTATGATGTGCTTGTCAAAGTTGAAAAGTTCATATTCCCCACAGACTTTGCGATCCTAGATTGCTAAGTCGATTTCAGCATCCCAATCATCCTAGGAAGACCATTCTTGGCCACTGGTCGAGCACTAGTAGATATGGAGCCTGTCAACTCAGATTTAGATTGAACGATTAAGAATTCGCCTTTAATATCTGTCACTCTATGAAGAGGCCAGATGATTTGAAGAATGAAGTTTGGGCAATTGGTGAATTCTGAGTAACAAGTTGTCCTAGTCATGACACGACAATAAATCATGCTTAGGTCAGGAAAATAACTAGTGCTAGATTATTCATTTATCCTCTTAAATTTAGTGAGAAGGAAATTTCATTAATTATAGAAAACAGAAAGAACAGAATTACAAGGTATGTCATGTGTATATCTATAATATTAGTGAAAAAAGAAACTTTAATAATAATATATTATTTGTTTTGTAATAAAAATAAATAAATAAACTTGAGATTCCTGAGAATTTAAATATATTAGGAAAATATGGAGGAATGCTTAATATCATATAGAATGGATGAACCTATAAAAATTTATCGTAAGCATTTCATAAGAATATTAAGTATAGAGACTTATTACTTTATTTATATATGTACAAAATTATGATGTATATCAAGCGCGAAATAAAAAGGGGTAGTAGATTAAAAGGTAAATACTTTGAGTCGTGGGTCCATTAAAGGCAAATAGTTTAGATTGAGTTTAAGAGTAATAATTTCAAATTAGGTCTATTTTGTATACTTTTTCTATTTCTTTTTTAGCATAGACTTAAAAGTCATATCATTTATCCATATTCATTGGGAGATGCAATGGTTACTCATCTTTGTTAAATTGGAACGGAAAACACTAAAGTCAACCACTACTTCATAGAGGTAGAGCGGCTGCTTCCTGGGAACCCTTGTCTCAAAAACCCATAAGCAGAATAAATTAGACATGAAAGATAGGAAAGGAAAGAAAAGTAAATAAAAAGAGCGGCTAATAATTGAAAACACATAATGGTGTACAAATACGATAAAATTAACATATACAAGATGGATAATTATAATATAGGATATAAAGGCACGACTAAACCTACTACCCTGCTATATCCCCACAGCCAGACATCAACCTAACTCTACTAACCTATTACTTTAATTCGTGACCTCTACTCCTTCCTATCTAAGGTCATATCCTTGGTGAGATCAAGTTTCACCATATCTTGTCTGATCACCTCCCACCAATACTTCTTCGGTCTGCCTCTACCCCTCCATGCAACTCCTAAATTCAACCTCTTGCACCTCCTTACAGGAGCCTTAGTGCTTCTTCTCTGCACATGTCCAATCCATCACAGTCTCGCTTCTCTCATCTTGTCAATTACAAGGGCCACCTCTAGTTTCTATCGAATGGTCACATTCCTAATTTTATCACTCTTGGTATTTTCACACATTCATCTCAACATCCTCGTCTCTGTGACCTGTATCTTCTGAACATATGAGTTTTTAATTAGTTAATACTCCACCCCATATAGCGAGGACAGTCTAAACACCATACTTTAAAATTACCTTTGAGTTTAGGTGGTACCTTCTTATCACACAATACTCCAGAGGCAAGCCTCCATTTTGTCTATGCTGCCTAATACAGTGTGTGACATCACCATCGATGTCGCCACTACTCTAATGGTAGACCCAAGATACTTAAAATTTTCTCTCTTGGGAATAGGTTGAGTAACAAGTCTCACATCAATGTCTGCTTCATCCCCCGCAATATGTTGCACTCTATATACTCTGTTTTGGTCCTGCTTAGTTTGAACCCTTTGGACTCCAAAGTGTGTCTCCAGACTTCCAATCTATCATTAACTTTAGTTGAGTATTATCAATCAATACTATGTCATTTGCAAATAGTATACACCATGGAACCTCCTCTTGAATAGACCGTGTCAGCTCATCCATCACCAAGGCAAACAGAAAAGTACTCAACATGGATCCTTGATGAAGTCCCATCTCAATAGGAAAATACTCTGAGTATCCTCCTACCATTCTTACCCGAGTTTTGGCTCCGTCATGCATTTCCTTTATCACCCTCATATATGTCATCGGGACACCTTTCACCTCTAGGCACCTCCATAGGACATCCCTCGGAACTTTGTCATAGGTCTTCTAGAGATCAATGAATACCATATGAAGGTCCTTCTTTCTTTTCCTATATTTTGCCACTAATCTCCGAACAAAATGAATTGCTTCAGTAGTCCACCGCCCCAGCATGAATCCAAGCTGATTCTTTGAAATAGATACTATTTTTCTCACCCTCATCTCCACAACTCTCTCCCAAACTTTCAAAGGTGACTTAGCAGCTAGATACCCCTGTAATTGTGACAGTTTTGAATATCACCTTTATTCTTGTAAAATGGAACCATTGTACTCCTCCTCTATTCGTCGGGCATCTTGTTAGTCTTCATAATAACAATGAACAGTCTAATCAACCATTCTATGCCACTCTTGACCATGTACTTCCAAAGCTCTATCGGAATCTCATTGGGTCTGATCGCTCTCCCTCACTTCATCCTACTAATAGGTCGTCTAACCTCCTCAACTCTGAACCATCTGCAATATCCAAAATCACAAAAATAATAATTATAACAATATGATGTTTGTAAAATAATATACCAAGTATAGAAAAAAATTAAGATAAAATATATACATTATGTATGATGTATACATATACATATCTTGTATTATTGTGTATGAAGAATACATATAATCTCGAAAGGTTATATTATGAAAATAGCATAATACCTAAGTCATATTTATTTTACCAAAAATATAGTAATAACTTATAACAAATTAATCCAAAGAATCTAAAATGCCCAAATACATTTATTTTTCATCATTAAAAATGGATTTTTAAATGATCCAAATGAAAATATTACACCATATTTTTAGAAGATCAATTTAAAACCTAAAGTAGTTTAACTATTGAGATTCGTTCTATAATTATATTAATTTTATAAAATATAGGGTCAATATTCATTATGATAAATAATTTATTTCTAAAGGTGGTTATTTAAGCCTTTAATTATTTTGAAATATTTTTTTTAAGGAGTAATTTAAGAATTTTGGCCTATTTCAAGAAGAACTATTAAACAATTATAAAAATGTTGTCAAGACTGTACAATTTCTACCCTAGATTGTTAGCAAATAATACTAATCACAAAATAATTTTCAAATAATAACAGAAGGTTAGCTAATACGTCAACATTTATAAAAATATTACTCAATCAATATGAAAATAAATGTTATCGAATGACAACGAGGAAGTCAAGGAAGGTTGACTCTAATGTACGAGATCCCGAGCATGGTGACGATCCTAATAGTTGTTGTTGGGCCAAAACGAGTCCCAAAGTAAAACTCCAGCTCTCCAGTTGTACACGAAACATGAGAGGAAGAAAAAAAATTAGCAAAATATCATTGACTAATTTTAATAAGAAACTAGTTGGTACAATGTGCTTTCTAAAAGTGGAGCAGGCAACTTTTTTTTTTTTACTTCATTTGAATTAAGCGTTGAGATTAACAACAGTATCAGCAAAGTGAAATCGTACTAATTTCTAAATTTATTGCAGGGATTTGCAGGCACAAATGTTAATATAACTTAAGCTATGAACTTAAAAAAATGGATAAAAGAAGCTGGGAGAGAAATAGTAAATTTTGGCTATAGTAAAATAAAAGGGACCTAAATAGATCAACAAGAAAGGTTAACATATTGATCAAAACATGTAGTATTTTATGAATAAAAGGAACAGAAAGGCAAAAGTTATGATAATATCAACACTGTATTACTAAAGATGAATCGATTTCATGATCCTAACACAATCAATTTAGACCAACACACAATCCATTCAAGAGACACGAAGTTTACTCTTATGGATTGATTTAATCATGTGACCACATCCAAACCAACACTCTTTATAATAATTCTCAACGGAAATTAAGCAAGTGAATCTTAAACTGCCGGAACAGATGTATGACTCCATACATCTCGTCAGCCAAACATTGCGCAAGATGATTCTCTATCCTGGTTATTATGAAGTCATATAGAAATTTAAATTAATCCCAGCAACTTATTAAAAAAGTGTTGAAGACAAACTGTGTTGTAACTAGAGTATCATATCTCAGAAAAGAACAAAAAACATATATACTTCAATTCCCTGTTGAGCAGAAAAATATGCAAGGAAAGGTAATGCAACTTCTAACCAAAGTTTCAACAGACATGAAACTTTCCTTTCATTGAAATAATCAGTTTGAAAGGGACTGCATTGTCGATCAATCCCCTTTTGGTTTTATGTAAAAAGAATGAAGGGAAGACAATGTTTAACCCAAAGTTATTGATATTTTTTAGGTGTTTCAGCTAACAGTAGCCCTCTAAGGGCAAAGGCAAAGCAATATAAGGCTGATTTTATAAAAAGAATTCTGGTATATGTAAAAAAATTATAATCTTTCTCAGAATAAAATGGAGACATGTAAAGAGGGGTCAGTTTCTGATTATTTTTTCGGAGAACTAGTTAAGGTTCTGAATTAACACAGCTGCTCCTCCATTTTCATTAAAGTGCTGAAGATCCTGAAATGGTAATTCAAGATCAGTTCTAATTGTAGAACACTCTCTAAATCCTCACCCAAAACTCAAAATTCTACACTAACATCTGGTCACAACATCTGGAGCTTCCTCTACTTCCTGTCGAGCGTGCTTTTCATAGAACCTGTTGTCTAGGAGCACCATCTTGAGGAACTCTTAGTTGGACTTGATCACCTTGAGCCATATGAACTCTCTTTGGTGTCTTTAGGCAATCAAAAATCTTGTGGTCCATCTCACCACACCTAAAGTAAGCGTCCAAACCCCATAAACACTTCTCGGGGTGAGCCTTTCCACACTTGTCACATCGAGGAGACAATGGTCCACCTTTAACCTATGCCTTGGGAGGAGGCACCCTAGCATTGGATAACCTTGTATTAGAACCTTGCTCCTATTGGAATCGATCAAATCACTACCACCCATGGAGTTGGAGAAACAACCATCATAATGGGCCCTCTTAGAATCATGCACCCTTGTCTCTTTGAGCTTTTCTCCTTCAATCTGTTCATCAAATGTCATGAGCCTGGAGATGTCCATATCCCAAAAAAGATAGTTGTACGACATTACTTCACAACCAAATCGGAGATCCTAGAAATAAACTTGTGCATTCTTGCATGGGGGTCAGACACTAGCATACTTGTAGAGCTTTGTGAACTTAAGGGAATAATCCCTCACACTCAAACCACCCTATTTGAGGTTGATAAATTCTGTCATCTTAGCTTCCCTAAGTTCAAGAGGAAAGAAACAACCCAGAAATACAAACTTGAACTCTTCCCAATTAACTCCATTACCACAAACCCTCTCCATCAACCATTGAGTGTACCAAACTTGAGCCACGTCCTTCAACTGATAACTAGCTAACTCAGCCTTCTTCTCAGAAGTCAATCCTATAACAGTCAACACCTTAGAGAGCTCATCAATGAACTCTTGAGCATCCTCATCAACATTTGATCCATGGTTCTCCAAAGGATTCATCTAGATGAAATCTCTCACTCCAGCAACAGGAGTGGGATCACGGGGAGGAAGATTATTCTATCTAGTCTGACTAGTCACCACTTGGTCAAGCATAGCAATAGTAGTACGGAATTCACCATTAGTGATCAGCTTTTACACAGACCCTTGAGGAACTTGGTCCTCATTAACCGGGGCCGATCTTGGTAGGGGAGCTCTTCATGGAGGCATCTTCTATAATGTAGCAAGTACATCATAAGGATTAGGAAACTTTAATACATGATCCAAAGCACAACATAAAACATGAAGAAGTGAGAGAATTCCTAGAACATCATCATAGGTTCTCAATCATAGGCATGGTACACTTCACACCAATGAATAAGACTCTACTCGATGCGGCATGTTGGACTCCAAGGATCATTTATAAACCTAGTACTCTGATACCAAGCTTGTCATGAATCGGACCTAAGTCTAGGAGTGACATGGCGAATGGGAACCCGAGAGTCCCCAAACAAGTCTGATAGTATCCATATCCATATTATTGGTTCGAAAGCTATAAAAGATAGTAAACACATAGTTCTAAGGGATGGAAAAGTTAAACTCACGCTATGGGGATGCCATAGCGTTGGTGATTCACATAACATATAGCAAATAAGAACTAAGGGGCGGGTAAGTATGACTCACTTTATGAGGGCAAATCGAGACTTAGGACCTTCCATATTTCCACATCATAACATACATGCATGTCATATATTAATCGAATCATGATAACCATATCCAATAGATATCCATAATCACAATCTCCAAGTATAAACACATAACATCTATCCGTACAAAAGTATACAAGACGTCCACCAACGTCTCTAGTCATAGAGTAGGATGGGGGCCAAGACATATCCCGGTCTCACTCTCAATATAAATAGAATAAATTGAAGCAACCTAAGGTGGATAGATGGTGGTTGGTCCTTGGAAGTAGGTTTCACCACAATACTTCCTCAAATCTGATCTAGCTATCAAACAGTGGATGAAGGTAGTCTCTAGTCCCTACATGGTTAGATCATATAGGCTAAAAGTATGTGTTAGTACGTTTGAATGTACTAAGTATGCAAGCATGCAATGCATATAAATTCATTAAACCTGCATTGAATGTTACATAACAAGGTCACGTATATAGAAAGAAGTATATAAAAAAGAATAATATATCAATTACCATGAAATGCGTGATGCATGAATGTTAAAATGCTTTGCATATAATGGGGATGGGACCTTAACCGACATAATACTAAGTAAGGTTTAACTTGGAACTCCGTCATCTTCCCACAATAGATAAAAAGGTGACCTACTTGCCAAAAGTAGATCTATTAACATTCATCGTCATCCTCAAAGAGGCATAAACATAAACCTATGTTAAGTACATACTTCAAAAGAAAGGAGTAAGGACCCTTGGGTATAGCCCTCCCTTCCTACAATCTCATCGGTGCTAAGTTTTCATCCAACAAGAATACATATACATATATGTGCTTGTAAAAAAGACATATGTCTTTCAAATCATTTACATGAATACTTAGGCTTAATGGCCAAATCATATGTCATAATCGTGTATTCTTAGCTCAAAAGTTGAACATACTTCATAATCATGCATACTTGGGCTAAAAAGCCAAATCATACTTCATGTCATACTTACATGCATAGGAATAACTCCACTAAGCACATCATGAGAAAGGAATAAGGACCCTTGGAGATAGCCCTCCCTACCTCCAACCTTATTCGGTGCTCCATCATACTTATACATTTGGTGTAAAACACCCATCATTGCACAAAGAGCCATTCATAGACATTATATGATCACATTCTTGTTATACTCATACTCTCATTGAAATCATAAACATCATCATAGTTGGCACTTAGCCCACATCATAAACTTCATGAAAATCATTGTTCATGCATGCATATGTCATGAGTGATATGAGAATAGCATAGGCAATAGAAATTTAATCTTAAACCAACAATATAATGTGAAATTCAAGTAAAACCATAAGTAAATTTACATTTAAATCACAATTTAGATTACCCATGCTTAAAGCACACTTTAAAGGGGACATGCATATTCAAATCTTTATAAGTTCAATGCAATTCATCATATTAGAGCTTAAATCACTTTAAAATCAACAATAAAACATCGCTCATATCTCAATTGAACCAAATAAACATCAATCTTAAAAACTTATATTTAAAGTAAGCTAAATTTCATGAAAAATTCAAGTAAAAGAGTTTGGGGTCTTCATGGTTGAAAGAGACCATGAATCAATCCAACATAACTTAGTTAACCAAGAAGAAATAGGAAGAAATTTAATAAAGAGGTCCTTCCTTTATCTTCAAGACAATCCTCTAAGGTTCACTATAGGAGAGTCCTTAAGAGAGAGCTTGAATAAATTCTAAGTGTTGAATGAATTTGAATGAGAGAAGAAGAGTATATGTCATTTGAATGTCTTAAAATAGCATAGAAATGTCATGACCTAAGCCTAGGGCCTAAACGTGACATGGTGCATTGAGAACCCGAAGAGACCCCAAGCAAGCCTCTTAATATATCATTATACATCCTTGATCACGGAAGTAATAAAATATCAATAAAAGATTGTAAATAGGGACAACTAGGGCTAAGAGACATCTTTCATAGAATAAAACATCATAGAGTCAAGAGAGAGTCAAAGCTTATAATAGTACACATGACATGTCCAACAACACCTCTATTACATAGATAAGAGCGGGGGCCAAGACAAGCAACCGGGCTCACCCTCATAGTCAGCGTATATATAAAAGAAATATAGTCTCATAACATAGAATGTGATCATAAGCAACGTCCTCGGAATGGAGGACTCACCAACAAGCTTGAGTGAAATTGTATTAGCCACGTGGAGGAGCATAATCAAGTGGGGTTCCGGTTCCTACATGGTAATATCATGTAGGCATAGAGTATGCATTAGTATGTTTAAATGTACTAAGTATGTAGGATGCAATGCAACAAGAGATAGGCAATATAATTACATTGCATAATTATAGCAAAAGGTAGTATATTAGCAATGTGGCATGCATGAACAATGCTTGGAGTAAAACATGTTAGGAAAATGATCTTACTTATATAGCTTGTTTAACCTAATAAAGTGACATGCTTAGATCATCCAAATACCTTGTACAAGAGGGTGAGGGATATAGCATGAGTCATAACCCCATTCTAGTAGGTAATGGGTAGTACATGAGATAATGAATAGCACATGAGGGTAGAAGGTAGCATAGGTCATAACCCCTACAGGTGCACACGATTTAATACATAACCTTACATCGCATATGAGGGTGAGGTGTACCACATAGTTCATAACCCCTTCATATAGGCACATTGCATAACCTGAAATCATACACGAGGGTAAGCAGTACAACATAGTTCATAACCCCTTCATGTAGATACGAGTAAGTGAGTAGCATGGATTCATACATGATGGTAAGGTGTACAACATAGTTCATAACCCCTACATGTAGGAATTGGTCTTGTACTAGAGGGCAAAACATATAACATAGTTCATAACCCCTTCTAATAGGCTTCACAATTCACAAGAGCATAAACCATAGCATGAGGACTCCATAACTCATCAACCATTCCCAAGAACACAACCAACATGAGAGCCCAACACTTCACTTGCAATACTACATGTGGTTTACATGATTTAACACACATATACATTCCTTTGATCTCTATATGGCACTTGACTCATAAACCATGCAATAGGCCATCAATATCTCAAGAAACCTAATCCGGACATTTTATCAAAGACTTGGCAGGTGTATAGTGCTAGGTTAAAATCATGCAATTCAAGAGTGAAATCATGCTAGAAAATTCAAGGTAAACCATCAATAGATACTTGCTAACACCCTCAAGCAAGATACATCAAAGACCTTCATCAAATCTCACAATAGATCGTAGATTCATAGCTCAAAACATGCTAAAACAACCATAATTTCAAGAAACCCCAAAATAGTGTGCAGTGAAATTCATAATAAGCAAGACCCATGAGTAAATCAACTGTAAATCATGCAATTTTAGGTAAAAGGAAGCTTGGACATCATGGGTGAAAGGAAAAAATGAAAGAAACCTGTCACGCCCTAAGTCCCGTTAGGGCGGACTGGCACCCGTCGCCGATAAGGCCCGGGAGAACCAACTTGTGTCTATGCACTTTCTGTACGTATTATAAGGGATTTCTACATTTGATATGCCTTTAAGAAATTAAACAGTGATAACAAGCCAAAAGAAAATAGATATGGCTACGCCGTTGGGGCCACGGTGTTTAAAGCACGATACATGACCATACTTTAATTTAGATAGTCTACAAAGCCTCTACATAAGAGAAAGCATCTGACAAGGGTCAGGCCTCGCCTTGACTAACTTTACAATACAAACATATAAACTCTAGACATACAAAGCTCCGAAGCAACCTAGAGCTTGGTATCAGCAGATGGATATCCTATACTCCTACTGGGGAGATCTATTAGCACTTGTACCTGCAGCATGAAATGTAGGTCCCCCATAAGGGACATAAGTATGGGATAATGTACTGAATATTTAAGATAGGATATACTATATATGAAATAACAACTCAACTGAAACTATGCACTGGTGTAGGATAAGAGACCACCTTTTGTTATACTGTGGGATCGTATACTTTATGTTCTTTATATTACTTTATTTTTATAGTATAATCTGTGCACAGCTGTAATACAAATAATAAACTGATCAGTGGTAAAACTGTATCGGGATCGTCCCTGGCTAGGTTCTTCCTTAACCCCTCGGGCTACCACCTGTGATAGGATCGTCCCTGGCTAGGTGATTCTTCCACCCCTTGGGCTAACACCTATCAGTAAACAATGTATCGGGATTGTCCTTGGCTAGGTTCTTACTTAACCCATTGGGCCACCACCCGTGATAGGATCGTCCCTAGCTAGGTGAGTCTTCCACCCCTCAGGCTACCACCCATCAACAAACAATATACTTTATCTTCCAATTACTTTTGAGATGGTTTTTTTGGTGGTCAAAATATTGGAGCTGTAGGACTGTATATGTAGCATTTGACCTGTAGATTATCATACAAGACAATATGACAATGAAAAAGAGTACGTTACATAAATAATGAAATGCGTATGAGATAAAATAACTCGTGAACTTTATTTGGAAAAAAGATCCCATGTAAATTGGTATCCATGTATGTATGCAGATTTGAAGGTGAATATGTATGGGAGCATATGAATATGTGCCAGAGTGTAGACACAGTTAATAGTTGTGTCGGAGTTGGCAAGTGCCTTTATGTGCCAAGGAAGAATCTAGATTTCATGCCAAGTAATACGAAATCAAGTAGCCTTACATACCTCGTTGTATGACCTTGTTACTACCTCGAGATAACCTTCCCTTCCTCCAAATACTTATATACAATATAGTAGGCAATAATACTAGTATTCACAGCAAAGAAACACTTCTTGGCAGTCCAATATCACAAAAACTAACACCCGGGCAGCAAGCCTATAATTAGGCGATGCAAACACATTCCTTCAATCTTTTCACTTATAATCGTATTTTCTAGCACACATTCGCATGTACACATCATTTGCAGCCAATTTTAGTGCCACAACAGTCTTACAACAGCCCGCAAAGCACAACACTTAACAATTTTACACAACCTACAAATGGACAAGCATAATATTACCTCCCTTCGCTACATTTCGACGTCGACAATTCCAAACCTGTTCTAACTCTAACCAAACTATTCCAACAAAATTTACACATATATGCAGTCCTAAAATAGTCTTAGAATAGCACATAGTAATTCATGAAGGACGTGAACCAATAGCCTTCCATTCAACAGCCCACAAGTTCTAATCAACATTACACTTAAGATAACACAATTAAACGTGTTTGTTAAATGAAACCAAAATTAGGGCAGTAACCTTAGGGTAATATTTATAACTCAAACCATGTTAAGAACATAAACCTCTCTTCATAATACAACCCACAAACCATAGAGAAGTCACTAAAACAAAAGGCAAGTGTGCAACAACTTTCTAAATACATGCTGTCTCAAATTTCCAGCACAAACATACTAGCATATACTTCTTATTTTTCATAAGAAAATCATACTAAACACATGTAAGCTTACTTACCACTACCCTCAAGGTATAGGTATTCTCCAAGAACCCTAGAAGGGCTTCTCCAAGAACCCTAGAAGTTCCTTTTAGCTGTTTTACAAAGTCAAGAGACGTTGAGAGAAAACGTGGAGACAATATGATTTTTTGTTGGTCAAGTTAACAATGACTTGTGGGAGCTGTTTTGAGCCCTTTATAAAGGGTCTCTAGCCGACTTACTAAGGCTACTTTAGCCTTACATTATCAAGCTGGTGATGCAGCTCCTTGCCCCTTTCATTTGGGCCTAAATGAGTCACCAAGTTGATGGGCTTGGGCTGCCTATTTTCCCAATTTCTCTTAGTTTTGGTCCCAAATAGCCAAGTGGGTTGTGGTGTCTTTGGGCCCTTTTTAATATCCTTCTTGGGATGAAAATATAGTATATGGGTAATGATAAAATATGGTCCAAATTTACACCCTTAACACGGACTTTATTCATAATTGGACTTGGACAATTTGACATCGAGCCTCGTCTCCATTTAGCTAGCAAATTTAAGCTAAGTAAGTAGGTGACTCACCTGCTAGCTTCTTAAGTCCTATAAGCACCTCAATTTTCTTACTTTATTTAAGGCCGTGATCTCCTCAATTCGACACAAAACAAATATGCACTCGACCCTCTTAAGCGTTAGATGCACATATAGCCCATTAACACGAGATTCAATCACTTTTACAAATTTGGTACTAACTTAACCAAACCTTATCATATTTTATTTGCATTGTACTAGTATTGTAAGATGTGGGATGTTACACCTTCCCCCCTAGGAACATTCGTCCTCGAATGTTAACACAATTGAATAGCTTAACCAAGTTTAAATCTTTTACTTACACAAACTTTTGACAAGACATTAAGTATTCGATCACACGTACCTATTAGTGTCCTAATTCTGTATGTTGGACTTCCTCTTTAGCTTCAAATAAGTGAGGATATTTTGATTTCATCACGTCCTGGCCTCCCATGTTATTTCTTCTGCTTGCTGGTTCCTCTAAAGTACTTTCACTGAAGCTATTTCTTTGTTCCTTAGCTTCTTAACTTGACAATATAGAATGACAACAGGTACCTCTTCATAGGTGAGATCTTCTATAACCTGCACATCCTCAATAGGAGTGATACGAGATGGGTCATCTATGCATTTTCGAAGCATTGAGACATGAAAAACTGGATGAACCA
>JAABOM020000096.1:11128093-11171707 GCA_011800125.2 Solanum clarkiae
TTATATCTACCTGCCTGTCTGGTCGCTGCTGTCTTTTCTTGCAGGTGGGTTTAGTCAGTAAAACAGAGGAAACTCTGCCGAAATTTTGGCAGAATTTGTGAGCAAATTTTGGATTCGTTGTGGTTTGCGATTAGTCCAAGTGTCTTATCGGCACTAGTCATGACCCGGGGATTCGGGTCGTGACATATATATTTTGCATTATACTTGTCTTCTAAATTCACTTCATTGAAATATTTGAAGTTGTCTAAAACATCCCTCATGTGCTTCGGAATGCCTTAAAAGTATATTTTCATATATCTCAAAAATCATGCGTGATTTAAAAAATCTGACTTCATATTCTCATTCAGGGGGAAAAATTGAGTGGAAAAAGAGTAGACACTGAATTTTAGATTACCCATAGCGAAAAATAATTTTCACAATGTAACGAACTCTAGAGAGCCTGTGCGCCCAGCCCGTGACGCGCCTAGGGCGCGCAATAGTGCAATTGTTGACTTCGCGCCTAGTCCACATCGTGCCTAGGGCATAGACCGGTGCAATTTTTCCCCTGTTTTTCATATTTCCTCCAAGGGCATTAGGTAATCACCTGATGCCCATTTAAACGTGAAATTTTCCATACTTAGCCATTTTTCAACTCTAGAACTCACAAAACCCTCTCTAAACCTCTCCAAATACATCATCTAATCCCCCATTCATATTCAAGGATTTCAAGCACAAGTTTTGGAATTTAAAAACCTAGCACAATCTTAAGTCTTCCTCAATTCAATTTCAAGAAATTCAAGGTTTTAGGTATGTGGATCTTCATACATGGGTCCTTTCACCCACAGAGCCCAACTCTCTCTTTTTATAAAATTTCAAGATTTAATTCTTCGTGGGTATCTATTATTAGGTTTTATCAAGAATTGATAGATTATGCATGAACATTCATTTTAAGCTATTCCATGAGTTGATTTATGTCTATTAAGACTATGTATAACATGAGTTATGAAAACTATGAACTATTGTGAACTTTTGAGATGGATTTCATGATACCCAAATTAAGGGTTTTACTACTATAATTGGTGGGTTGATTTGCATGATTTTTAAAATGGTTGATTTCACTCTATTATGTTATTACTCTGTAAATTGCATGATTTTAGAATAGGTGTCCATGTACCCACCATGTGTTTGACTAAATTACATGAAAAGGATTCTTAGGTCGTTGATGAGCTATTCCATGAATTTACAAGTCAAGTGTTTCAAGATAATTATGGGCTCCCAAGCATATATTTAATTCATGAAAGATATCTATGATTTTTGCAAGTGACAAGTTGAGCCCTATTTCAAGATTTCACCCTCTTATGGGCCATTTATGTCAAGTTAAGCTTACTAGTAGAGGTCAAGCATGTGAATGAACTACTCATATTATGTTATCATGTCTCTTACAAGTTATTTATGTTATGATTAAACTTAAGTTCATTTCAAGTATTTCGTTGAATTAGACTTAGCACCAATTGGGGCTTAAGGTGGGAGCTCGACTCAAGAGGTCCTTATATAAAGTCTTTAGTCTCTAAACTATGTGCCACCATAGGATTATATTATTTCCCTAAATGGGCTTTACTAGTGGATCCATCTAGTTCATGTTTCCCCTCAAGTGGGGCCAAGTTTGGTTTACCTTGGCAAGTAGACCACATCTTTCCGAGGGGGTGTCATGCTTTGAAATTTCAAGTAGTAGCTCACTTGGTCTTATATGTCGGTTAATGTCTCCTCCCCCATATG
This sequence comes from Solanum clarkiae, assembly GCA_011800125.2. NCBI lineage: Eukaryota > Viridiplantae > Streptophyta > Magnoliopsida > Solanales > Solanaceae > Solanum > Solanum clarkiae. The sequence continues at coordinate 11,129,849 of JAABOM020000096.1, forward strand.
TATGTTATATATACAAGTTGAGTGTTTACATGCATGTTTTATTACAAGTATTGATCATACATGCCAGTTGAGATTATATCCATTGTCTATATTTATGCATTTTGAATATCATGGATTATGTCTTTGTTGCATTGCACCTGATATACTTAGTATATTTTAAGTGCTAATGCATATTCTATGCCTACATAATATTACTATGTTGGGACCGGAGCTTCTACTGACCATCCTCCTCCACGTGGCTAGTTTGATTCTTGAAGAAAGCTAGTTGGTGAGTCCTCAACTCCGAGAACAATATCCATTTCCATTCTTTCTATGTTAAGGCTTGTTCTTTACGTTAGATACTTATTATCATGAGGATGAGCCCGGGAAGTGTCTCGGCTCCCGCTTCATTCTCTAGTAGAGGTGTTGTTGGATACTATGATTGTATATGCTTATGAGCTCGACTCTTCTTATATTTTCATGATTATGAAAGACTTCCTTTAGTCCTGCTTCTCTCTTCATAATTAACTCTTGTTATTGTCTTATTTTGCTTCCACAACCAAAGATATGTACATGATATGCTAAGAGGCTTGTTTGGGTTGTCTTCAGACTTCTTATTCATCGTGTCACGTCTAGGCCCTAGGCTTGGGTTGTGATAAGCTTGGTATCAGATCACTAGGTTGTTAATGGTCCTTAGAAATCCAACACACCGCATCAACTAGAGTCTTATTCATAATTGTGAAGCACGTCACAACCATGAATAGGAGGCTATGAGGCATTTTAAGAAATGTTTCACTTCTTCATGATCTATGTCATGCTCTAGATGTAAAGGTAAGGCTTCTTTCCCTAACGAACGCTCTTTTGCTCTTTTAGATTATGTCATTACCAAGAGGAAGACAAAGGAGGGCCCATATACCCGAGGAGCAACCGATCCATCCCTCTCCTCAAATTTCTCAAGATGGAGGGACGACCCAAGTTGAGTTCCAGAATGTCATCACTATGTTGGCCCATGCTATGACCAACCAATTGAACCAAGGGGCCCAAGCTTCTCATGCTCCTACTCCGACCTCAAGGGTGAGAAATTTCACAAGGATGAACCTTCTGGAGTTTCATGGGTCTAAAGCGGAGGAAGATCCTCAAGAGTTTATCAATAAGGTGTGTAAGGTGTTATCTATCATGGGGGTAAATTCGGAGGAGAAGGCGGAACTAGTGGCCTACCAACTCAAGGGTGTGACCCAAATTAGGTTAGCCCAATGAAAATTAGAGAGAAGAAACGATGATGCTATTCTTTGGGAGGAGTTCAAGGCCGCCTTCCTCAACCAGTTCTTCCCTATTGAGTTGAGAGAGGCCTAGATAATAGAGTTCATGAATCTCAAGAAAGGTTCCATGAGTGTGAGGGAGTATGCCCTCAAATTCAACAAGCTATCAAAGTAAGCTCCTTATTTGGTTGTCGATCCTAAGACAAGAATGAATAAGTTTGTGTCAAGGGTGTTCAATTTGGTGAATGAAGAGTGTTGTACCGCCATGCTAGTGAGTGATATGGACTTGTTTTGGCTTATGACATATGACAAACAACTTGAGGGGGAAAAGCTTAGGAAGAGGAGAAGTAGAGAGTCCAAGAGGGCTCAGTTTGATGGTGGTTTTCAAGGTGCTAAGGGTGGTCGTTTTCAACAACGTCACAAATTCCAAAGAACAAGGGTCCTTTAATGCTCTAAACAAGAGGTTTGCTAATGATGGGATGTCTAACCCAAGGCTTCAAGGTTTCAATGGTGGGATGACTAATCCTAGGTGCCAAAAGTGTGGGAGAAACCATGGTGATCCATGCTTGAGGAACTCTATGCTTGGTATGATTGTGGTGAAGTGGGTCATAAAATTATTGATTGCCCTCATGCTCAAAACAAGGGCAGGGATGGTCTTCCTCAAGGCTATGGTGCTAATGTGGGTCAAAGGGAAAAGGGAGGCCAACAAGGAGGTACTCCAAGGCAAAATAGATTTTATGTTCTTCAAGGGAGGCAAGGAGTAGATAAGGTGCTTGATGTTGTTACCAGTATATTAAAGGTTTTTTATTATGATGTGTATGTTTTGATAGATCCGGGTACCACTCTTTCTTTCATTAATCTTTTTGTTGCCAATAATCTTCATGTGTGTCCCAAATTATTTCGTGAACCCTATGAATTACCGAGCCCTTTGTCAGGCTATGGTTCCCTCAGAGTTATGGAGTAAGATATCAATTTCTCAACAAGATCAATTTTTTTGATTGTATAATGAAGTTCCTTGAAAAATATTGGTGAGCAATTACCCCTGTTGGTGAGTCCATTATTGCTAAAAGGGTATATAGGGATTGTCCTGTGTTCATATTATATAAAGTCTTGCCTTGTGATTTTGTTAAACTCAACATGGTGGATTGTGACATTATTCTTGGGATGGATTGGTTACATACATATCATGCTTCCATTGATTGTAGAACCCATAAAGTTAGGTTCCAATTCCCTAATGAGCCTGTCCTTGATTGGGAAAGTCGTAATGAGGGTAGGTTCGTTTCTTATATTAAAGCCCAAAATTGATTTCCAAGGGTTGCATTTACCATCTTGTGAGGGCTAGGGATGTGGAGTCTAAAGTCCTTCCCATTGAGTTAGTTCTGTTGGTCAATGAGTTTCTTGATGTCTTTCCCAGTGAACTTCCCGGTATTCCTCTCGAAAGGAAAATAGACTTTGATATAGACCTCCTCCCCAATACACAACCCATTTCCATTCCCCCTTACCGTATGGCCCTAGCGGAGTTGAAGGACTAATTAAGGGATTTGTTAGAAAAGGGTTTCATAAGGCCTAGCAAGTCACCTTGGGGTGCGCAAGTCACCTTGGGGTGACTTGTTAGAAAAGGGTTTCATAAGGCCTAGCAAGTCAAGTGTTATTTGTAAAGAAAAAAATGGTTCCCTGTGAATGTGCATCGACTACTGGCAACTCAATAGAGTCACCATAAAGAACAAATACCCTCTACCAAGGATAGATGACCTATTTGATCAACTTCAAGGGGCTATTCACTTTTCTAAGATTGATCTTCGGTCCGAATACCACCAAGTGAGAGTGAGGGAGTGTGAAATTCCCAAGATGGCCTTTCGGACTAACTATGAGCATTTTAAATTTGTGATAATGTCTTTTGGCTTGACTAATGCACCGACAATATTTATGGATCTCATGAATAGGGTCTTTAAACCAACCTTGATATGTTTGTGGTAGTCTTTATTGATGATATATTAATTTAATCCCGAAATGAAGAAGAAAATGTGAATCATTTGAGGTTGGTGTTGCAAATTTTGAGGGATAAGAGCTAAATATGATAAATGTTAATTTTGGTTGAAAGAGATTGTATTCCTAGGGCATGTGGTGTTGGGTGATGGAATTAAAGTGGACCCTAAGAAGAAGGAGGTGATAAAGAATTGGACTAGGCCCTTGACTCCAACAGATATTATGAGTTTCTTGAGTTTAGCCAGGTACTATAGGATGTTTGTGAATGGTTTCTCTTCACTTGCTTCCTCTTTGACAAATTTGACCCAAAAGAAGGCAAAATTTGTTTGGACCGATGAACGTAAAGAGAGTTTTCAAACTTTGAAAGACAAGCTTATCTCCGCTCCTATTTTGGCTTTACCAAAAGGGTTAGAAGGGTTTGTGGTTTATTGTGGTGCTTCAAGGATTGGCTTGGGTTGTGTTTTGATGCAAAATGGCAAGGTTATAGCATAGGCCTCTAGGCAACTAGAGGTGCATGAGTGAAATTATCCCACCCATGATCTTGAATTGGTGGCCGTGGTGTTTTCTTGGAAAATATGGCATTATTATTTCTATGGGGTTCATGTACATGTGTTTATCGATCACAAGAGTCTCCAATATGTGTTCACACAAAAAGATCTTAACTTGAGGCAAAGAAGGTGGTTAGAACTCCTTAAGGATTACGACATGAGTATGTACTATCACACCGATAAGGCTAATGTTGTGGCCGACGCTCTAAGTAGAGTGTCCATAGGTAGTTTCGCTCATGTTGATGATGGTAATAAGGAGGTGGCTAGAGAAGTTCACCAGTTAGCTAGGTTGGAGGTTAGGTTGAATGAAGTTGAAAATGGTGGTGTAGTAGTTGTTGATGGTTCCAAATCTTCTTTGATTGAAGAAGTCAAGTCAATATAAGACCTTGATTCCGCGTTGCTAACGTTGAAGACTAAGGTGAAGGATGATAAAATGGAGGTTTTCTCCCAAAGGGGAGATGGTGTTCTTAGATACTAAGGTAGGCTATATGTGTCTAATATTGATGACTTGAGGAAGTTGATTTTAAAGAAGGCCCATAATATTTCCTACTCTATTCACCCCGGTTCCAAAAGAATGTATAGAGACTTGAGAGAAGTGTATTGGTGACCGGTGGGGTGGTATGAAGAGAGATATTGCCAATATTTTAGCCGGTTGTCACAATTACCAACAAGTGAAAGCCGAACATCAAAGACCGGGTGGCCTAGCCCAAGACATAGAAATTCTTACTTGGAAATGGGAAGAGATCAACATGGATTTTGTGATTGGTTTTCCAAAGTCTAGGAAACACTTTGATTCTATTTGGGTTGTGTTGATAGAATGACTAAGTCAGCTCAAGTTTTATCAGTTAAAACAACTTAAGGTACCAAAGATTATGCCAAGCTATATTTTCATGAGTTAGTTAGATTGCATGGGGTACCATTGTCTATTATTTCTTATCGTGGTGCTTAATTTACTTTTCATTTTTTTAGGTCCTTCCAAAAGGGTCTTGGTACCAAGGTCAAGCTTAGCACGACTTTTCATCCTCAAACAGATGGTCGAGCCGAAACAATAATTCAAACTCTTGAGGCTATGCTTAAGGCTTGTATTTTGGAGTTTAAAGGTAGTAGGGATGAACATCTTCCACTTATTGAGTTTGCTTACAACAATAGTTACCACTCAAGCATTGGCATGGCTCCCTTTGAGGCTTTATATGGTAGGTATTGTAGATCCTTGGTTAGATGGTTTTATGTAAAGGAGATGACCTTGTTGCACCCAGATTTGGTTATGGAGGCTTTGGAGAAGGTGAGGTTGATAAGGGAGAGATTGAAGACGACCCAAAGTAGACAAAAGTCTTATTATGTTGTGAGGCAAAGAGACCTTAAGTTTAATGTTGATGATTGGGTTTACTTTAAGGTCTCACCTACGAAGGGTGTGGTCCGGTTTGGCAAGAAAGGGAAATTGAGCCCAAGGTTTGTGGAACCTTATAGAATTTTGACAAGAAATGGTAAGATTACCTATGAATTAGAGTTGTCTATGGATATGAACATGGTTCATCCGGTCTTCCATTTGTCAATATTGAGGAAATGTGTTGGTGACCCAAGTGCTATAGTGCCCTTAGAAGTTGTGGGTACGATGGAAGATAACTTGACCTATGAGGAGGTCCCAGTAGAGATATTGGATAAGCAAGTGAAAAGGTTGAGAAACAAAGATGTGACATCCGTTAAAGTCCTTTGGAGGAATCAATAAGTTAAAAGTGCCACATGGGAAGCCGAAGCATATATGAAGAAACGATACCCATACCTCTTCCACTCTATTTAAGCCAAAGTAATAAATTAAGTCCTATCTATGATTTCAAGTCTTGAGTTTCAGCCCTCATGTTATTTTTGCATACATACATGTTCATATTGACAAGTTTTGATGATTTCGAGGCATATCTGTGAAACTTTTTAAGAATGATGTTTAAGTGCATTTGTTGCATTCATGTCAGGATGGAGTCTCATGATTTCATCTCTTATATATGTTTCTTTGATATTCGGGGACGAATGTTCCTAAGGGGGAGATATTGAAACACCTCACATGTGCTTCAAAATGCCTTAAAAGTGTATTTTTCATATATCTCAAAAAACGTGCATGATTTCAGAAATCCGACTTTATATTCTCATTCAAAGGAATCATTGAGTGGGAGGAGGGTAGACCCCAGATTTTAGAAGACCCGTACGTGAAAAATAATTTTCGCAACGGGACAAATTTCAGAAAGCCTACGCACCTAGGGCGCGCAGTAGTGCAATTGTTGGCTTTGCACTTGGTCCGCGTCGCGCCTATGCATGGACTAGTGCAGTTTTTTCCCTATTTTTCATATTTCCTCCAAGGGCATTTGGGTAATCACCAAATTCCCATTTAAACGTGAAATCCTCCATATTTATCCATTTTTCAACTCTAGAACTCATAAAACCCTCTCTAAACCTCTCCAAATACATCATCTAATCCCCCACTCAAATTCAAGGATTCCAAGCACAAGTTTTAGAATTTAAAATCCCATCACAAGCTTCAAGTTTTTCCCAATTCAATTTCAAGAAATTCAAGGTTTAATGTATGTGGGTCTTCATCCATGGGTCCTTTCACCCATGGAGCCCAACTCTCTCTTTTTATAAAATTTCAAGATTTGATTCTTCATAGGTATCTATTATTATGCATTATAAATGTGAGATATGTTGGATTTTATCAAGTATTGATAGATTATGCATGAACATTCATTTTAAGCTTATTCCATGACTTGATTTATGTCTATTGAGACTATGTATAACATGAGTTATGAAAACTATGAACTATTGTGAACTTTTGAGATGGATTTCATGATACCCAAATTAAAGATTTTACTACTATGATTGGTGGGTTGCTTTGCATGATTTTTAAAATGGTTGATTTTACTCTCTTATGTTATTATTCTATAAATTATATGATTTTGAAATAAGTGTCCATGTACCCACCATGTGTTTGACTAAATTACATGACGAGGATCTTAAGTTGTTGATGAGCTATTGCATGAATTTACAAGTCAAGTATTTCAAGATAATTATGGGCTCCCAAACATGTATTCAAATTCATGAAAGATATCTATGATTTTTGCAAGTAACAAGTTGAGCCCTATTTCAAGATTCTACCCTCTTGTGATCCATTCATGTCAAGTTAAGCTCACTAGTAGAGGTCAAGTATATGAATGAGTTACTCATGTCATGTTATCATGTCTCTTACAAGTTATTCATGTTATGATTAAACTTACGCTTATTTCAAGTATTCCGTGGGATTAGACTTAGCACCAATTGAGGCTTAAGGTGGGGGCTCAACTTAAGGGGTCTTTATATAAAGTCTTTAGCCTCTAAACTATGTTCCACCATAGGATTATATTATTTTCCTAAATGGGATTTACTAGTGAATCCATCTAGTTCGTGTTTCCCCTCAAGTGGGGCCAAGTTTGATTTACCTTGGCATATAAATCACACCTTTCCTAGGGGGTGTCATGCTTTGGAATTCCAAGTAGTAGCTCGCTTAGTCTTATATGTCAGTTAAGGTTTCCTCCCACATATGTATGTTACATATGCAAGTTGAATGTTTACATGCATGTTTTATTACAAGCATTAATCATACATGCCATATTGAGATTATATCCATTGTCTATATTTATGCATTTTGAATATCATGGCTTATGTCTTTGTTGCATTGTACCTTGCATACTTAGTACATTCCAAGTACTAACGCATACTTTATGCCTACATGATATTACCATGTAGGGACTGGAGCTCCTATCGACCATCCCCCTTCACGTGGCTAGTTCGGTTCTTGAAGAAAGCTAGTTGGTGAGTCCTCAACTCCGAGAAAAATATCTATTTCCATTCTTGTTATGTTGAGTCTTGTTCTTTACGTTTGCTACATATTATCATGAGAGTGAGCCCGGGAAGTGTCTTGGCCCCCGCTTCATTCTCTAGTAGAGGTGTTGTTGGATACTATGATTATATATACTTATGAGCTCGACTCTTCTTATGTTTTTATGATTATAAAAAACTTTCTTTAGTCCCGCTTCCCTCTTCATAATTGACTCTTGTTATTGTCTTATTTTGCTTTTGCAATCAAGGATGTGTATATGATATGCTAAGAGGCTTGTTTGGGTTGTCTTCGGACTTCCCATTCACTGTGTCACGTCTAGACCCTAGGCTTGGGCCGTGACATTGTCGAACCAAGTTTTAATTTTTTTTTAAAAAAAAAAGGAAAAGTGTTCTTAATCCAATTTATGTATATTTACATTATAATATTAGCTTACTTTAACATTAGTCAAGTCAAAATTAATAATTATAGTAAATTACTTATTTATTTCCAAATTAGCTTAGTATTATTGTTCTTCTGTTTAGATAAGAACGAAAAATAATTTCATTTTAACAACTTATCTCCTTTTTGTATTAATAAATCTCATTAAAAATATTATATCTGGAGAATTTGAATTTTTACAAATATTATATTTGTGAAAAAACATTTATAAAAAATAATTTTAAATACAAAAAGTGAATTATTACATTAAATATGTTTTGAACACATAACTTATTAGTTATTAGCAATTAGATAAATTAATAAATTCAAATATATACTCGTAGAAAATGATAAAAAGACAAATGCATAGTTATAATTTAAAAGTTTAGATAACCAATCAACAGTGAAAAAAATATTGAAATAAAATTAAAATATACAGGTCAAAAAATGAATTGACATATAACTAAATATATTATATATGTAAAAAGTATTTATAAGAGAATTGAAATTTTAATTCTAAATAGAGAAGTTCAAACTACACTTATAATTTGAGTCTATATGTTGTTTTTTTTAATTACATTGATGTAAATAATAGAAGTACTTAGTAATGATTAAAAAAAATTAAATTTAGCATCAGAAAAATTTTGTGGCTAAACAGTGAGATTCATCACTAAACTCATATAGTGACGAATTTATATTAGCTACTAACAATTAGCGATGGATTAGCGATAAAATTAATAGATAATTTCATATTCTCTTTAGAAGTGTAGATATTTATTCTACATGAAAAAAAAAAGAATAAATAAATATTATGTATGCAAATAATTTTTTGTTATCAATCAAGATGTATTATATGTCGAACTTTATATTTGTGTTTCTTGGTTCTAATTTGTACTTGAACAATAAGTTTAAAATATTGATCTTTGAAATAGTCACGCACAATGATTGTAGTTATTATATAATTCAATTCAATCTAATAAATAGATTAACTTCGATTCTTGATGAACTTATGTCATTATGTAGTGATAAAAAAAATTAAATAATAGATCACAAAAATTTCACTGTATAAAAGTGATTGTTTCAATAATTAATATCAACAAAATATAGGTCAAATTACTATATAATATATTTTATAAAACTGTTTTAATGAATATATGTTTGGATAGATTGTATCATTCTCCATCGTAATATAATATATTATATCTATAATTTGAATGAAAAACCTATAAGAAATTACTGGGTACATGATAGAGCTACTATAAAAAGGTAGGATAACCAATAAAATAGAATCATTAAATAATAAGCAAAGATATAATGAGAATAAACTAATAAGGTAATAATGCGATCACATTAAATTAGTCATTCCACAAATAGATCTTTTTATTATTACTAACTATGGATTTAAACAATACGATAATAGAATTTAAGTAACAACCAAAACAAACATTATATTTAAACTAACAAAACAATGAACAACAATCATTCAAACAAGGTGTAAAAATATAAATGTTAGGCCCGTGCTAAGCACGGGAAACTTATCTAGTATGTGTGTGTGTATGTGTGTGCGTTACATGTGATGGCTGATTAGTTAAAGAGGAATGGGTCGGATTGTGGGTAGATTGGACCGGAAATTAGTCCACAACTCGACTTAAATTGGGTCCGAAATTGTGACAAAAGAGGATGAAAATTTAATAGGAAATTTAACCATTTAAAATTGTAATCATGGCCAATTTTAGAATTTGAAAACTAAGCGAATTAGATTAGTTGGTTGATTTCGGCTGTGAGACTAATCAATATAAATCGATTAAAGAGCTTCTTAAAATTTACGAAATGAGATAATTAACTCAACTAATAGCTACTTAATTTTTTTCTTGAAAAATAATTCATAATTAAACTAAAATGATTAAAAATCTTTTGTAATGACTTTCAAAAAATTATTTTAAATTGTTAAAAAGTTTAAAAAGCTCGATAATTAATTTATAATATGAGGGTCAAGATTAGGTGTCAACAGCAGCTTCACTGGTCCTGGAGCTTTTCATGGTTCGTGAAAGCTTTTCACAGTTCGTGAAAGCTCACTGTTCCAGCAGTGATAGGTTCTATGAAAACGGGCATAACTTCGTACTTCGAACTCGAAATTGGGTGAAACTAAATGCTTAGAAAGCTAATTCAAAGAGATTTAGTTTGATAGGTCAAGGTTCGCCAGATTATTTGTGTGCTAAGATATATAACCATTTAAAATTGACTCTTATATCGGTTCCTATGAAAAACTTAGCTAATGAAATTCTTTTGGGCTTGGCTTGATGTAAGAGCTCTGTAATGACCATAAACCACATATATAAGCTTAGATGGAAGGCTTGAAAGTTAATCCATCTTGATCTTGAAGGTTGCATGGAAATCCTTCTATTAGAGCTTGAAAAGAGGCTTCTGAAAGCGTTTGAGCAAGTAATGAGAGGCTAAGTGTTATCGAGTGATATGGAAAGCATGGAAATATTTGGGAGGTTAAAGGACTAGCCCCAATTGAATGGACCTTGAAAGGTCACCTAGGATTCTTCACGAAAGCACTTCACGAGCCATACAAAGCTTCATGGACCGTATAAGTATCCGTGGAGGGTGCCTCATCATCGAGATACTTTCATACATAGAAACATTCTTGGACAAGGTCTTCACGAGACCCCACCACGAGCCATGGTGGGTTGTACGGACCGTACAGGGTTCCCATGGTGGCACCTTTAGCCAAACAGTGGCTCTTAAGCCAAGGGCACCTTCCACGAGCTCTCTTCATGGTCAGTAGTGAGGACCACGAGCCATGAAAGGCTCAGTGAAGGGCCACTTGGCCTCGAACCTTTCCTGGAGCCACAAGAAGCCATGAAAATGTCCAAGGGTCACCTAAAGTTGTCTCCATGGCTCATGGAGGTGACCTTGGAGAGGCATCTTGGTGAAAAATGTTGGAAACCAAAATTTTAAGCATCGCTAAGGCCTTCCGAGGTCTAAGTCCTTATGATGAGTTAGATTTACCAATGGAGTTAGCGAGGTTTCATCCAGGGTTTCATGTGTCGATGTTAAGAAAATTCATGGATGATTCAAATTCCATAGCTCCATTGAACGATGTGACCACTGAGGAGAATTTATTTATGAAGAGGTACTAGTTGATATCTTAGAGTGACAAGTAAAGACATTTAGAAACAACGAAGTTGTATCCGTGAAGGTATCATGGAGGAACAAACAAGTCAATAGTGTTGCTTAGGAAGTGAAGACAGACATGATGAAGTGATACCCTTACCTCTTTCCTTTTATTCAAGCCTAAGGTACCTAAATACAAATTATTCTTCCAAATTCCATGTCATATTGCATACATGCATGATCATGATACTGTTATTAAATGATACTTGATACATAAGTTTGACAATTTTATGAAATTGATGTTTTAAGTTAGATTTCTCATTCATGCTAGGTTGTTGGTTATGTTTCTACTCAAACTTACTTTGTCTCATTCGAGGACTAATGATCCCAAGGGAGAGATATTGTAGCACTCCATATGTTAAAAAATTAGGAAAATTGAAAAATTATGAGAAATTTGAGATTGGATGGTTGTATGAATCCATCTATGGTTCGTGGTCTGAATCACGAGTTGTAGACAGGACTCATGGTTAAAGTGGACGCCTTAGAGGGATTTTGGAAACTAGAAGTCCAAACCATGAAGGGCTTTTACAAGTTGTACTTTGAATGATGATTTATAAATATAGGTCATATATGAGGTCTAGAAATTTAAAAGTTTGGTCAAGTGTGGACTGGACTTACGAGTGGGGTTTACAGACCATGGTTTTGTTTCCAGATAGTGGATATGGGTCATGGACTAGACTAAGGAAAGAAAATTTTTCTAAGTATGGGGTCATAGTATGAAGGGAGTTCATAACCCGTAAATGGAACTACGGGTCATAGAAAGGGCTTTGTAAGTGAGATTCAGAGACCAAAAATTTCAACAAAACAAAACCTAGGTTCTATGAGTCATAAATAAATCAACGACTCATAGAACTTGCCTATAGATGATCCGACCAATTTTTAAAGAAGGTTTTTTTAGGCATTTCCTACTCACTAGACTCCTAAACTATAGTGTTTTGACCCTAATTACTACCCTAACCGCCCCAGACCCAATCAAACTACCCTCAAACACTCTTACACTCATTCATTCTAAAAAACTCTATGTCTTTTCTGTCAAAGGGGATTCACCATTGAAGCATAGGGTTCCAAGCTTTCTTAAAGGGAGACTATGGTCAATTCTTTGCTTTTTTCTAAAGCTTCTCCCTCAAGGTATGTAGGGCTTCACCCATGGACTACTTTCATCCATGGGACCCTAACTCAAACTCACTTTTTTCCAAGTTCGAGTATGGGTTTTGTGAATGTTTATGATTTCTCTTAAAATGCTTGAATTATAATTACTATATTATTAAATTACTCTAGTATATATAAATTATGGTAATTTACATGAATTGCATGATTTTCAAGGGATTTTAAGTATATGATGATTAATGCTTATGAAATTGATATTGGTTCACCTAATTATGACTCAACTTGATTTTAATTGCACTGATATTATATGATTTTTATCTAATTTCATGATTTCAACTTAAATTATTCGTGAACCTATATTCTGCTATAATTCCTATATTAAACTAAGGTTTCATGAATAAGATTCTAAGTATAAAAGTATGTTTATGATCATGATTATGAGGATGACCTAAGACCCTAATGTTATGCTATGATTTACAAGATGGGGAGTATACTTACACTTTATGCAAGTCATGTAAGTGGACTGTTCTTATACTATGAAATGATTTATGAGGTTATAATACCTACTTTACAAGCTATGAAAGTGTGATTTTGATGAATTATGAACTATAGTGATGTCTATGTATATTGCATAACAATATATTTAATGGGATTTGACTTAGCACCGAATGAGCTTGAGCGAGGGGGACTATCCCCAAGAAATCTTATATAAATCCTCATGTCACATAACTAGGTGCCATCATAATGATTATGTGCCTATAAGATATTAAGTTAGTGAATCCACAAACTTAGGATACTCACCATGTTGACATAAAGCCTATATGGTGGGGTCCACACACACATGCCACTCATCGTGATGGGATAGAGCCCATAAGATGCGGTCAAGTCTACCTTGACAAGTAAGTTCCTCTTTCTTGTGTAGAGGGAACATTGGGATTCCACGTAATAGTCTGCATGGTCTTATTGTCGGTTATGATCATATTCTCACATATGTATGTATGCTAGGTTATGAAATGTTTTATGATGCTCTCGTTCATGATTTTAAAGATGAATCATTCACATCTTGTCCATATTCCTTTGTTATCTTTATGCATCTTGTTATTATATTATTATGAACCTATAAGATATTAAGTTAGTGGATCCACAAACTTAGGATACTCACCATGCTGAGATAAAGCCCATAGGGTGGGGTCTACAAATACGTGATACTCATCGTGATGGGATAGAGCCCATAGGGTGGGGTCAAGTCTACCTTGACAAGTAAGCTCCTCTTTCTCGTGTAGAGGGAACATTGGGATTCTATGTAATAGTATACATGGTCTTATTGTCGGTTATGGGCATATTCTCACATATGTATATATGCTAGGTTATGACATTTTTTATAATGTTTCCATTCATGATTTTAAAGGTGCATGAATCATTCACATCTTGTCCTTATTCCTTTGCTATATCTATGCATCTTGTTATTACATTATGATGTTGCTTGATGTATTGGACACCTACATACTTAGTACATTCTAACGTACTAACGCATACTCTTTGCCTATATGATCTAACTATGTAGGGACGAACGATAATGCACCTACACATCCTTATTATGGCTAGAGTTGGATATGACATCTTGAGAATTGTTGGTGAGTTCCATGCTTCTGGGACGAGCCTTGGCTACTTTTTACTTTTATATTGCTATGATGAGATTTTTGGACTTTCTTTTCTTTTGTAGAGGATGAGCTAGTGGTCCGTTCTAGACCCCGCTGATATTTTACCATTTAGAGGCATGATTAGAGATGATGTTGATAATGTAATCCATTATTGGGAAGCTTTTATCTTTACTTTAGTTTGGTTTTAAGATTATTGTTGGGCCAAAAATACATATTTTTAGTCATTATCTACCTAATATTCAATACTTTTATTTATTTTTTTTGAGCATAAACTTTATGGATTGTGTTAAATTGTGTATTTTATTTGTAGTATTAATTTGGCGCGAAAATGAAGAGATTTGGAGCTCAAACGAATTAAAAAGAAAAGATTACAAAAGAAAATTCAAGCAGGCACTTAATGGATTTAATTGAATATAATAATATATATTATTGTTATATAAGTATACGACAACATTAGAATTCAATTGCAAGAGGCTGCTTGTCATGTGGCAGCAGTGAAGTGGTGAAGGTGGCTTATTTCAGTGCAACATGAAGTTGAAGTTTCCTTCCGGTTTTGGATTTCCCAATATGTTTTGGACTCAATTATTTTATTTTGAATTTATTCCTACACCTATAAATATTCCATAAAATTAATTTTTACATAACTTTTGACCTAGAGAGAACTAGAAGCAGCCTTGGAGACCGAAGAATTTTGGTTTCATCTTTTCTTCTCCAATAATATTTATTTTTATATTTATCTTTGAATGATTTGTGGTAATTTCTTCATGTCTATGTGGAGTTAAACTTCTTGTTCTAAGATTATGATAGCTAATAAGATGATTGTTTAGTTATTGCTAATTCAAAATATTTGCTTATCATATTAGTTGTTCTTATATTACTTTTATTCATACTTCTTAGCCTGATCAACTAGGGGGTAAATTAGTTGTTCACTCTGAATTCGAGAGATGTTGGAGTGGATAAAATATAGTAGTATAGGGAGCTTGTTTAACTAGAAAACCAGATTGATTCGTGTAAGGGAGCTCCGTGACAACTACCCTTACACCTCGCTTGGTTCATAATACAGGAAGATAACGTTAAAGCATTTTTATTGATGTGTTTATCCCCGCTCAACGATGTAGTTAGGCAGTCAATAAAGGTAGGCCGACAGAGATGTGCGACCCTGTTCAGGTAATTTTAACTATGTGAATCAGCAACTAGATAATCAAATATTTTAATGAAATTGAGGGTAAACATGATTATTAGCTAAATCATAATCTTAGATCAATTCATTCATTGATTGTGTAAAAATATCTCTTTTGGTTAATTTTTCACCACTTAAATAAATAATTAGAATTAATATAACTTAGTAAATTATTAATTAACAAGTCCTTTGGGTTCGACATCCGATTTCTGAAAAGAGCCACTATATTACTTAGGCTGACCATGTACACTTGCGTATGTTAGGGAAGCAACATGCTTGTATTACGCTAAAAGACTTGGATGGAGCACCTTCGGGTTCTACATTCGTTGTGTCATGGTTACACCCTAGGTTCGGATCGCAACAGTACTTCACAATTCAGAAAATTAAAATTTAATTAACCTAGTCCACTCATCAACGAACACATTGTATGATCTGTAGTTCCTCTTACAGACCGTAATTACCCCTTATAGACCACCCTTACACTTGGCTAAATTTTCACCCTCTTAGGCTCAATCCACGAGCCTTGTCTACGACTTATAGTTTGAACCCGAGTTGTAAATGAAGCTCGTGCATTGCCCCTGCAAATTTTCAGATTCTTCTTTTTTTCCTGCATTTTCATACTTTCTCACTTGCGAAGCCTTACACTTAAGATCCCAATGATGGGTGACTTGAGACCTCAAATGTGACTTAAGATCCTAAATGAGACTCTTAATTGAGGAATGAATTTTAATGATGAAAGACTTATACCCACATTACTTAATTTTATAAAAATGAGCTAATCTATGTATATGATTTCCATAAATTGGAATGGTTGATTTGAATGGTCTTTCCTATATGATAAGCTTATGAATTATGATAAATATGAATTATGACTGTGATATGTATTCTCTGAAATTTGACTTAGCACCGAATGAAACTTGAGGTGGGAATCGACCTAAGGGATTCTTTTTAGAAGCTTCTAGTCTCATAACTATGTGCACCGTATGTCTTCATTTACCAGTATGATTTGCTAGTAGATCTATATATCTCATGACACCAGCTTGGGGGGGGGGGGTAGAATTCTACCTTTGCAAGTAGACTCCTCTTTTTTCGATATTGGGGCAACACTGGGATTTCAATCTTGCATGATTTTATTGTCGGTTATGGTTATCTCTTATATATGTATGTACTTTGCAACACTTGACTATATATATTAAACACTTACATGCTTACTTATGCTTTTATACTCTGTACTATATCATGCTTTTTACTTAGGTTTGCACTACATGCTTTACCTTACATTGCATTGCCTACATACTTACTACATTCAAACATACTAATCCATACTTCTTTGCCTACATTATACACAATGTAGGGATGGGCGATCATTCCACCCCTCACTTTCGTGACTAGGTCCAGCATATACTTTGAATATTGTCGCTGAGTCCTCATGCTTCGAGGACAAATCTACACCACTTTAGCTTTATCTTCTTGTCATTTGAGATATTTTGAAGCTATTTTTTGTACTTTAATTTTCTTTAAGGGTGAGCTAGGGACATGTCTTAGCCCCCCTCTTGTATTAGACTATGTAGAGGCATGTTGGATGTCATGTGTGGAGTTTATGTTGTCTATCTTTGACCTTGTATACCCTTTGTTATTGAGTTGCTAAGTCAGATTTATTTCCGCTTCTTTTAGAGTTTAAATTATTTATTCATTACCTATGGATGCTTGCTATGCTAAGAGGCTTGATTGCGATTTCCTCAGGAATACTAATTGTCGTGTCACACCTAGGGCCTAACTTAGGCCGTGACATAAGTATAATTTCCTTCTTTATTAGTATAATCACACCCCCACCACCTTCTCATTGATCATCCACAACTCCATAATCTTTTTCAACTCAGACTTATTTCTGCTTCTTTTAGAGTTTAAATTATTTATTCATTACTTATGGATGCTTGCTATGCTAAGAGGCTTGATTGTGATTTCCTCAGGAATACTAATTATCGTGTCACACCTAGGTCCTAACTTAGGCCATGACACAAGTATAATTTCCTTATTTATTAGTATAATCACACCTCCACCACCTTCTCATTGATCATCTACAACTCCATAATCTTTTTCATCTTCTCAAAATGTCATGTTTATGACACCCTTTAGTGTTCCTCGATGTCATACTATAAATAGAGATATTGAGAATGATGTTGGATACCCTTGAAAGAAAGTAGATTATATTTTTTGTTCTTCTTTTCATTTTATATTGTTCTTTGTTCTTGATTTTACATTAGGATGTGCATTTTACAGTTTTTATAAAGATATAACCAAATATAACTTTAATTTATAAAGCATCAAAGAAGAAATAAAAATTAATTTTTATGGTCAAATAGATGAAGAAAAAAGAGCAAGACGTGAGAATGAAGATGAGGTGGAGAGAAAGAAATAAAGACCCACCAACTTGGATTTTGTTGTAGTAATGAGATTACTTTATTTTTAATCAAAAGTCTTAGATTTGAGCTTTGATATAGTAAAAATCTTGTTGATGAGAGTGTCATCCTTTTATAAGCACTACAGTGTTGTGATCCAAATATAGTCGGGTTTCAACATGAAAAGTAAATTTTTTTTTAGAAAAATAAATATCCAGGCGCGAAAAAGGAAAAAAAAAAAGGAAAATATGAGCAGCCAATCAAAATCACGCACAAGATGATGATGATGAGGCGTCTCACGGCTATTTGGACAATGTTGTCGCGTTTGGTTTTGTTTGCTTTAAATATCCTTCCTGTACCCTCGGCATATGCTCCCCGAATCTCTCCTTATCCCCTCTTTTCTTTCCCTTAAAATAAAAATTCTCAATCCAAATTCAAAAACCGCTGGACTGCTTACAACCTTCCCTCTCTAATGGCGTCCTCGACGCCACTGCTTCAGCAGCATGACAAGCTTTTTTTCACTTTCACCTCAAAATATACCAACCCACTTTTCTTCTCCAGCTCTTACAACTCTTCTCTTAGTTATGTAACGAAGTCTCTAGCCTCTACATCTTCGTCTCTGTTTTCATTGCCATTTCAATCCTCGCGTCCTTTAGTTCGCCTTACGCGCGTTTCCACCGCGCCTGTAGAGTACGTGCCACCAGCACCTGACTTCGATTTTCACAAAGAAATCGCCAGGTTAAAAAATTTGAAATCGAAGCTTGATAATTGTACTAATTTGAAAGACAGAATCAGAGTGCTTGACTCTGATAGTCGTGTAAATTCCTATTTCTATTCGCATAAGAATTCGTTTTCTAGGGTTTTGGAGACTTTGCATTTGGATAAGTATGAAGTATTTTTGCTTAAATGCGTGGTTGCTGCCGGGCAACAACATATTTTTGGTGATGTTTGTACAGAGTTTGACGCCACAAGAAGTTCATTGAAGAGTGCTTTCTATGCTTTGGCGGAGATGATTGAGAATTGGGATGTAAACGATGGTATCCGTCGCCCTGGTGTTAATGTTTACGGCCTTGGAGCTGAAGATTTTGAAGCATTGAGGTCAATGTTGAAAATTATTGAAGAAGTTGAGCGTTTCTATGATTGCATTGGAGGAATAATAGGGTTAGTTCCCTCTGTCTTACTCCCGTTGGACTTTCTCCTATTAAGTTGTTAATTTCAACAAGCTGAACCTTGGATGCTGACATACAAGTTTGTATCCTGACTTTTGAGGTCCTTCACTAGAGTATGATAGGTGAGTGCCTGTACAATAACATTAGGTACAATGAAAGGAGATACAAGTTGCATTTTCCTAGTGATTACGGGCTTTATAAACTGAAATTCGTAGTTAAAATTTGAAGCTTATAAATAAACAATTTAAGTTACTTCCTTAATGATTATGAAGTGGGGGGAGAACCAAGTGGATCTTTGCTTCAAATCCTAGTGGAGGAAAAAGACTAGGTTATTTCTTCCAATTTACCTGAATCTTGGTGGATCACATACCTTGTGCTGGTGGGAGGTAGGCGTGCAAGCTGGCCTAGACACCACTGTCATTTAAGAACTTTAAACCTTTTTATCTATTGTCATGCAATTGTGAAGATGGTACTTATTATTAATGAGCATATGGAGAGCATTTCTGCTCAAACTTGCCTAATACTTTTGCAGAATTTCATTTAACATTATCAAACATGTTGCTGGTCAATTCAGTTATTTCGAAGTGTTTAAATAATATAGCAAGTTCACCAAATGTTCAAAAGTAAATTCCTTTTACTAGTTGGTTCAGTTACTGATTTTTGTGGACTAACTTTAGATGGCATAAATTGATTGATGCTACTTAAGTACCCCCAACTTTCTGGTTTGAAAAGAGCTTAGTGCTTGTTTTTCCAGTAAATGTTAGTTTCCTTGTGCTATTTTTCCTTCATCTCATTAATGTTTGCTGAGCTTTCATACTCTGATTAGTCTGCTTAAAGACCTCCAATTTTCTAATATGAAGAGTTGAGTGTTCTCTTTTTCCTGTAAATGTTAGTATCCTTATGCTGTATCCCCTTCATTTCATCTAATACTAGAGAAATTGCCCGCGCTTCACGTAGGTTGAAAAGTTAATCATTATTTATTTTATACAATGATATTCAGAAAAGAAAAAATAGCTATAAATGAGGAAACGACATAATTGTGATCATAAAAATGACGACACATTTCTTTTTCATCTTGATTGTATTTGGTTACTATGATATAAGAAAATTTTTTGAAAAACATAGATTGGCTAAATTACCATGTTATTATATTTTTTATGTCATCTCTTTTGATTATTGACCGTATGATTGATGGGAAAAAAATTAAAAAGGGAGAAAGTATATATTAATTAAAAAGAAGGGGAAAATGAAAATGAATATTCAATAATTCCATAGAAGATAATTATTTATAGGTTGATTAAGTCATGGGAATAGGTAGAAGGAAGTTGAGGAGATATTTTATTTAAGTAGAGAATACAAATAGATGAAGGTTTTTTGCAACTCACGAGACATAATTAGATAACAACAACAACATACCCAGTAAATCCCACAAGTGGGGTCTGGGGAGAGTAGAATGTACGCAGACCTTACCACTACCTCATAGAGGTAGAGAGGCTGTTTCCTAGGACGAGATATAATTAGATATAGTAAATATAATTAAATTTTTAATTATTAAATAAGTAATTGATTTATAAAAAAATAAAAGAAAAAGTTCAAAAATAAGATGAAAGATAATTAGTTTTCTAGGCCATAAAGAGATATCACATTACTTTGTTTATATCTAACTTTATATATGTAAGTTGTGCATCGTGAAAGAAAAAATTCAAAAATAAGATGAAAGATAATTAATTCTCTAGGCCATAAAGAGACATCATATTACTTTGTCTATATCTAACTTTATATATATAAATTGTGCATCATGAAATTTCGAGAATAAAGGACAAAAATGAGAAAATATGAATAGTACTCTCTATATGTTGAGTAAATGAATCAATACATGGTCATTACAAATAAGGACAAAGAGGTTTTATTCTTAGGTCTTAATCAGAGACCGTTACTACTTAAAAAAGAACTCCTTGTTTTGAAAAAAGGGAAAAGACTCAAATATGCATCGAACTTTGAGAAAAGGCTCATTTATGCCATCCGTTAAAAGTTTGGCTCATTTATGTCATTATCATTTGAGAAAAGGCTCATCTATGCCATTATTTTTTAACTCCGGTTTTGCAAAACCACTTAAACAACTCTAAACACTTTTAAATTAGAGTTTTGGGTCAAATGTAGTCTTTTTAGTCACTGTTCTTCAAGAATGCCAAGAACACATGAAGAACACCAAGAGCTTTCAAATTTTTAACTTCTTCAAATATTCACAAAATCAACCTAAATTTCAAAATTAGCTTTCCTCCAAGATAAATACCAAAACTCAATATGTTTTGACCTCGAATTCAACTTAACTCAACAAGACCTACTTGATTTTTTTTTTCAAAGTTTCACAACACTAGGTGAAAAAATATTTCAAAAAAAAAGAGAAATCAGTCCCAAAATTTTAAAAATTTGCTTTGATTCGTGTTTTTATTGTTTTTTTTATACTAGATCCTTATTCCATAATATTTTTCGAGTCTATGTTCGAATTCTCAATTAATTTAGAGTTGAGGAGAAAATTTTACCACTAAAGAAGGTTAAAGTTTTGAAATTTTGAAGAAAAATTTCAAGTGTGTCTTGTTAAGTTAGGTTGAATTCGAGCTAAAAAAGTATAGAGTTTTGCTATCTAGCTCGGAGGAATGCTACTCTTGAAATTTGGGTTGATTTCGTGAATATTTGAAGAAGTTAAAAATTTGAGAGTTCTTGGTGTTCTTCATGTGTTCTTGGTATTCTTGAAGAAGAATGACCAACAAGACTATATTTGATCCAAAGTTTTAACATAAAAGTGTTTAAAGTTGTTTAAGTGGTTTTGTAAAATCGAAGTTAAAAATAATGGCATAGATAAGCCTTTTCTCAAACGGTAATGACATAAATGAGCCAAAATTTTAACGGATGACATAAATGAGCCTTTTCTCAAAGTTCGATGGCATATTTGAGCCTTTTCCCTTGAAAAAATAAGTGGAACAAAAAAATCACAAAAGGAAAAAGTAAAACTATTTACAGTTTCAATTTTTCGCAAGAGAAGGTAGCAGGTCATATAATAATTTTCGCACATGATGATGCAGAAAAATATATTTTGAAAAAGAATTAATGGAAAAATAAAGTAATAGAACTTAAATAGGAATAAGTATGAATTATATTAGTATTTTAAAATTAATGAAAACGAAAATCAAACTTGATTCACCCAATGCAAAACAAAGAGAAATGCAGTCTATATCAATTATCAGCAACAAATTTAATGAATTTTTTTACATGACTTTTATTATTAAATAATAAAAACAAAAAAGAATTGACTTATCCAATGAAAAAATTAAGAAATAGAATCCAAGCGTAGTTCAAAATTGGTGATTTAAGTAGTCTAAATGGGTACAAATAAATGACCGAGGATACTGATATTGCGAGCCTGTCGTAGATTGTTAATGCTTCTTGATGATACTCGTGAGATCCATGAGAAACTGGGGCAAGTTCATGCCTGTTCGGAGAGTGTTCTCTACTTTCATCACTAAACATAGAAATGGACTTTAAATCTAAATGTTACAACCAAGTCAAACCCAAACGTTGCTTATCATTTATATTAAGTAATAATTAATAAAACAGAAGGACACAACCTTTTGAAAGGTTATTTCATATTAATTGTCTTCTTTCTGAAAAATTTAAATAAATAGAGGAAAAAGGAAAATATGTGTAGTTGTGTCAGAGAGTGCCACAGCACTTTGAACATTCTCTTTTATATATACACATATATGATTTTCTGAGCCTTCATACTCTGATATCTTTTGCCAAACAAGCAAGTTGTTAGTATTCAACTTTATAAGTTTCCCTTTATGCTTGGTACACGAGGATCTGTAGAAAATCATACAAAATGATTTTCTTTTATTTACTTTCAAAAATAGTTTGTCATCATACCTTCCCATTTTCGATCTATTTATTGATATGTTCCAGAGCTTTTCAAGCTACTCGTGCTAATGAAATACGAGAACTTTGCTGCAGGTATCAAATCATGGTCCTTGAGCTTCTTGCTCAGTCGACTTTTGAACGACCATGTCTGTCCCATAACTCAAATAATTCTCTTAAGCATGACATAGCAGAAATTCATCCTCCAAGTGTGCTTGATCTTTCTCAGGATTTAGAATATGCATCTCAAGCAGCTATATGGGGAATTGAAGTTAGTCAATGCACTATATTTTATAGATGTCAATGCTTGTAATTCTGGCATTCATCTACTCACTGTTCAACTCTTTTGAAGGGTTTGCCAAACATGGGTGAAATATATCCTCTTGGTGGCTCGGCGGACAGGCTGGGTTTGGTTGACTCAAACTCTGGCGAATCTCTTCCAGCTGCAATGCTTCCATACTGTGGGCGTACTCTATTAGAAGGTCTTATAAGAGATCTTCAGGTAATAGAAATATCTTTATCAAGTGATTTGTTTCTGCATTCATAGCGCTCTAAATCAAATCACAACAAAGATGATGATGTCCTTTAACTACTGTAAGGCTAGGGAGTACCTGTATTTCAAGTTATACGGAAGACAATGTATCACCCCAGTTGCAATCATGACAAGTGCAGCAAAAAACAATCATGAGCATGTCACCTCACTGTGTGAGGAACTCTGCTGGTTCGGAAGGGGAAGATCAAAGTTTAAACTTTTCGAGCAGGTAAAAATTTGAATGCTTTCCGTTCCTATGACTCCATGAATTGTTGTATGTTCTTATATATATATTACATAACCTGTTCATTTGGTGATTTAACTTGTCAATTGCTAGCCTCTTGTTCCAGCTGTTAGTGCAGAAGATGGGCAGTGGTTGGCTAGTAGACAATTCAGACCTGTATGCAAGCCAGGTGGTCATGGGGTGATCTGGAAACTTGCTTATAATGAAGGTGTTTTCCAGTGGTTTTATGATCATGGAAGACGAGGTGCAACTGTGCGACAAGTCAGGTTAACTTCAAACTTATAACTGTGTTTTAAAATAATTACTAATTTTGGATAAAAAGAGAAAATTGTGGTGTAATCTATGTCTTGAATATGGTTGACATTCTTGACTATGCAGTAATGTCGTAGCAGCTACAGATGTGACTCTTTTGGCTTTAGCTGGAATTGGTTTGCGTCAAGGAAAGGTAAGGAATTATACTATGTCAGTTATTTTGAAAAATCATGCAGTCTGGGCAGTAGATAATTAGAGAATTGGATTTGGCTGCAATCTGTTCTTGATATTCCTGAACACATAATTCCGACAGTCGGGAGAAGATCAAATAAGACTTGATGATTAGCAGCATGAGTCCTTTTAGTTCCTGATATTGGTGCCATTTTGGAAAAAATCAATTCTGTTAAATATTGGATCAGCAGGAACAGTTTATGGAACACAAGATATGTTTAGACAGTAATTTGCTCTCGCTTGGAGAAGCCAGGACCAGAATAACCTTATGCCTTATTTCTTGCTTGCTCTAGACTGCATCCATCTGTTATTTACCTATTATGTTCTGTGGTCAAATCCAAAATATTCAGAAACTGGGCTTTGCTTCGTGTAAGCAAAATGCTGGTGCTACTGAAGGAATAAATGTTCTTATTGAGAAGAAGAATCTTGAGGGAAATTGGACTTATGGCATATCCTGCATAGAATATACCGAGTTTGACAAGTTTGGAATGACAGATAAACCCCTTTCTTCATACAGGTATTCTATTTTCTTTCTTATTCAAATTCGAATGATTTCTTCTATTGGATCCTTTGGTCAGCTTATCTTCCATTCATGAGTTTTAAAATGATGAAATCAAGACCAGCATATGTAAAATGCTTGTTACAGTAGCTTTAGCATTATGAATGATCTTGTATGTAGTCTCTTGAGAGTACCAGCTGACTGTAACAACTCCAATTTCACAATGTTACTAAACTCAAAATTACACCCGAAAATGAAACTAACAAAGAACTTGCAAAGACAACAATGAACTAGTAAAACAAGGAAACTGTTGAAGAAGATAACTAGAATGGAGATGTGAAACTTAGGCTCAAGGAAAGAGGATAAGAGGGCTAGACATTTTTCTCAACAATATGCTTAATCCCTCAATCACATACTACTACTTTTGATAGAACCATTGTCTCACCTACTACTCAACCTGGATCCCAAATTAACTTGGCCCTGTTGCTCGTACTCAGCCCAATAGCTCTTGCCAGCCCAATAACAACTTGTGTGACCTTGGTATCGATATTGGGCTGGACTTGGTTTAACACTGACACTTGGAGTTTCCTACTACAAATTGATGCTGTCATCTGTAACTTCCAGAATCAACTTTTCTAAATAGCTTTTCATTATGAGTAAATAGATAAAATCATCCTTGAACTTGGTAGTAAAACTTAATTTAGAGCTTTAACTTTATATATAATTCTTTACCCCCCTAATCTCATTTAAGTGAATTTAAATCCACCCTAAGAGCACAAGATCAGTCTCACAATGGTAGGTGCAATTCCACATGTGCCATTTGATCGACACGTTACCACCACATTATTGCCATGTCAGTGCCACATTAAAATTATTTAAATTTGAGTTTTTAATTCTTCTGTTCTTTTTATTTGATCACAATTTTAGAAAGAAAAAATCTCAAAAAATGAGGATTACTCCAAGATTATTAAAAAAAAGAATCTCAAAAAAGTCAAACTCCATAGATTTAAGGTTCTAAAGACCATTCTCACTTAAAAAAACATTCGATTTGTAAGACACATTATCAAAATAAATAAATAATAATAACTGAAAATTTAATTTGTGATGAAGAAATTACAAATTCTCCATTAAAACAGAAAGCTTCAAGTTCATCATAATCAACAAACACAGCCATAAGTAGTGATCTTGAAGAAAGAATAAGTTGTTGGCTCTTTCATTTTCTCCCTGTTCGTTACATCTAAGAATAAGCAAGCATAATTTGAGATGAAATAGTTCCAATTTACTAATTGAAAGGGAACAAGGGTGGGGGGTTTCCAAAGGAGTATTTGGGGGGAGGGGGGGCTGAAGAGAAGAAGAAAGCTGTGAGACGAGGTGGTGGTTGAGGACGACATGATTTACAACAACATACCCAGTGAAATTCCACAAGTGGGGTCTAGGAGGGTCAAATGTACGTAGACCTTACAACTACCTTATAGAGATAGAGGGGCTGTTTCTGGAAAACCCTCGTCTAAAAATTTAAGTCCCATAAGCAGAAGATACTAGATATGAAAAAAATGGAAAAGAAAAGAAAGAAAAGGAAAATGACTAATAATGAAAACCAAATGATAGTATGTAAATACGATAAAAGTAACAAATATAAGACGGATAATGACAACATAGGATATAAAGACACAACTACTACCTACTATATCATAAGACCATACATCAATCTATCCCTACTAGCCTATTAGCCTTCTACCCTAAAACGACATGGTTTGAAAAAGGAAAATGAGGGGTGCAGGTTGGGTGGGGGTAGAGGTGGAGGGTTTCGGAGGAGAAAGGTGCGATGGGGGTGGGGGTTTAGAAAAAGAAGAAGGGATTGGAGCAGATGGTTGCTAAGGGCGGCAGGAGGGTGTTGGGGTATGAAGATGAAGAGGGGGGGGGGGACTGTTGGTGGATAAGGGCGGCAGGGTGGTGGGGTTGAGGAAGAAGAAGTAAAGAAACCTTATTGGCTAAAAAGAAAAAAAGGTGGCCAATTGTTTTTCCCCTCTAATTTTTTACTTTTTTCAGGCTTTTATTTTTTTATTTGACACGTCAGCCGTTTGGCTGGATTTAAATTCACTTGAAATGAGATTAGAGGATAAATAATTTTCTATAAAGTTAAAGTTCTAAAGTAAGTTTAACGGACAAGTTCAACGGGGCTTTCATGTATTTACTCTTTAACTATAGATGTTGAAAATTTCCCTGAATCTGATATTATGGTCTATGATCTGAGATTGGTGATGCACACACACAATAAGAATGAAGCCCTTTTGGCAATTAAGTACAGTCAAATAGAATCCGATTCTGACGCAAAAATTCAAATTACGGTGTGCCTAAAATGTCCTTATGCTCTCAGCTGATTTTCTGGGAGTGTAGAAACTAATTTTATGTTGATGATATTAAACTTGAGTGTGGGATTTCACTGGGTAAGTAGTAGTTGTTGTTGTTGATATTAAACTTGAGGATTTATTTCCGCATCAAGACTCTTATTGCATGTGTGGAGGGCTTATCACTATGGTAATGCATTCTCTTGATGTCCATTTGGTTGATTCTAGGGCATCTGTGATGCATAAGAGTGAAGACTTACCTCTCTATCTCTATGAGGTAGTGGTGTATACATACATTTTACCCTCCCCAGACCCCACTTGTGAGATTTTATTGGGTATGTTGTTATTGTTGTTTTCCAACCTTCTATTCCAAATGTTGTTGCTTCACTTCTTAGTTGATGCTTACGTGATATTCCCTCCATTTTAGTTTATGTTGCAGTGTTTGATTTGACAAGGAGTTTAAAAAAGATTTACTTGTGGTCTTAAATATGCCATTAGATTTTTATGCCTGTAAAAGCATGCCATCAAGGGTAAAATGCGAAGTGTAAAGTTGAATTGCTTCCAATAATAGAAAGGTATCATTGTTATTTGAACGCACTACTAAGGGAATAGTGCCTCATAAAAAAATGAAATTGGGGCAGTATTGTATGAGGTGTAAAGATGGCCTCTCTGTTTGTAACTATAAACACACTTAGATCGCTAGTTTTTCACTATAACCACACTTAGATCACTAGTTTTTCATCCTTCTCTCCGACTTTCCATGGTAATGATGATCTAATTGTAATTACTCTTAACACCGTAGAAAATTCTTATTCCATATCTCTGTCGTTTGTTAAGTTTACAGGATGAATTTCCTGCCAATACAAATATTCTATACGTTGATTTGCCCTCTGCTGAGCTTGTTGCTTCAAGAAATGATGTGACTAGTTTGCCTGGAATGGTGCTTAATGTGAAAAAGGAAATCACATTTGTGGACCAGTTCGGAAGCAAGCATAGGTAAGATATACATTTTCTGGGTGTGTGAGCTATTCTAAATTGGGACATGTGCTGATTATCAAATTTATTGCTTTAGATTCAACGACTACAAAAAGTGCATTGAACACCAAGTATTTTCTGCATGAAATACTTTTACCTCACCTGCATTCTTTACTTAAAGTCTGTGCCAAATCAAAAAAAATTGAAACGGAGGAGTAATTTCTATTCTTTTACACCTAGCACAATATCTATTTTCTCTTCTTATCAATATTGCAATACCTTGGTCATAATTTTGTACATTTCCTATGCAAAAATGAGGCACTTTAAACGATCAATATATTAATGAAAATTGAAAGACCTAAGAGTTCTAGTTATCCTCACAATAAAGCTAGTGTCAGATGCATGTCACTCTAGTTTTTTTATTTAGTTACTTAATGAGTTACCTTTATATCAAAGAATAGTTACTTGCAAAATAGCTGAGGGAAAAGTTGGTATATTCAATTTTGTTTGACGAACAACTTTGATGTATTCTCCTTATGATTTACTTGTTTGGACAATATTTTGAACTGCTGGACTTCAAGAAAGATGGCTGTGTCACATATATAACCGTTTCTGTAGTTTATTCTTGACGGGGCATGTGCCTTGGGCATAAATCTGCTCTCAAAAGGGTTTATCTCTGGTAGTTGCCAGGTGGTTCATTCCACCACTTCCCTTTGAAAGAAAAAGGAATTGTAAATTCTCTCTGTGGTTCTCTAGTTAATTCAATAATAGGAATTCTCTTCTGCAACATCAGTTTGCTCTCATGAATATATATAGCATCTCCAGTTAACTTTTAATTGTTATAGTGCCATGTGAAACCATTATCTTTCTGATTGAAGTTTTAGGATCAAAACCCTGCCATCACTGTCACTCTTCCCGAAAAATGAAAACTGAAGCATAGCTCAAAAAATAATCAAGATATTTTTAGGATGGCTAGAAGTTATTTAAAAGTTCAGATATCAACTTCGAAAACACTCCAAAACTGGTAAAATTTGGACCTAAGAGTGTGTTTGGACTGGTAAATTATGTTATTTTTAACTTTTGGAAGTGTTTGGTAAATAAAAAAGTGCTTAAAATAAGTTAAAAATTTACTTTAAAAAAGACAAAAGTTAAAAGCTGGTATGCCCTTACTTTTTCTTTGGGAATTTAAAACCATTTATGTTTGACCAACAATTTTACCTTTTATCCCCAATATTTTTTTAGTAATTTCTATATTATTTTGCTCCTGCTTTGTTCTTTGCTATTTTTTCTTACATTTCTTTCTTTGTTTTTCTCTTTTTTTCTTTTTTTTTCCTTGGTCTTTCTTTCTTCCATTTTTTCTCCTCTTCCTGTTCTTTCTTTTCTTCAGTTTTTTCTTTTTTCTCTTGGTCTTTCTCTTTTTTTTTTCCTTCAAAATTATTTTCTCCTCCTTTTGTTTTTTCTTTATAAATTATTTGTTGCAAAGAAGAAATATAGTCATTGCTAATTATAAGTATAATTGTAAAAGCATCTTATTTCATGTGCTTTATCAAAGTTATATGTTTTAAAAATTAAAAATAACTTATGCATATAAATTAACTTATATATTCAATTTGTATTGAAGTCGAATTAAAATAAATTAATTTTTATTTAATTTATTTTATAAATAAAAACTTATAGTTATTGATATATTATAATGTATAATAATTTAAATGGTATTTCAGACATTTTGATTAAAAAAATGCTTAACAACACTTGTGTACCAAACATACCAACAACCTTTTTTCAGTTTAAGCACTTTTATCCAAACACGTAATTATTTATTTTTAAAATTAGTTTCAGCACTTTAAAAGGTACTTTTGAAGAACTTTCTAAAAGCCATTTTTTACAGTCAATCCAGAAGGACTCTAAAAGAAAATTTGAAATGAATGCACTGTTTAAAGCACTCAAGGAAAAGGCTGAAATGGGCCCTCAAAATACATTGCTAATATATGGCCGACTATCAATTATATAGTGTTTCCATATGAATGTAGATATTTACAATGAAGGCTTCTGAAAAGCTTTCACATTGTAGAGGCATATATTTGTCCACACAAGAATGGGCATCTATCCATGCATCCATGGTTCCGAAAGAATTATCTACTTTGCCTTCTTTCTTGGATGTAGTTACCTTTTTCAACTTTTCTATGTGAAGTCTTTATCCTTGCTTTTGGAGGTTTTCTCATCGTATTATCAGTTGTTTCCTGCAGTAGCTTCATATTTGACTGAGATCTCAGTTCAGTAACAATAATTCTGATATGGTAGTTCTTTACTGATACCAAGCATCTTACTTTCTATTCTAGTGTCCGAGGTGGCCGTCTTGAATGCACAATGCAAAACCTTGCTGACAACTTTTTCAATACATATTCATCTCGATTTTATGAAGGTGTTGAAGGTCTAACACAGCTATTTTGAGTGATTCTTTTAAGCATATATCATAAACCCTGTCTTGATGCAGTTTTGGCTGAACTGCTTTTGCTTATATTGCAGATGAACTGGATACTTTTATTGTATACAATGAAAGAAAGAAGGTGACATCATCTGCCAAGAAGAAACGTAGACAGGATGACAAGTCACTTCACCAGGTTCTACATAATTTAGTGGCTTGTTTGTGTAATCTGGAGGAGATAGCATTTTTTCCCTGATAAGCAAATTCTTGACCTAAAACAATAACAAAAGTGTCCCTTTTCTAACAGTTTTAAGGGGTTTTTACCACTATTGAAATATGCTATGAACTGTAAGCTTGTAGATGTAATGATCCCACAATCTGACAAAGTAGAGCAGGCAGAGGTCATCAGTTCAAGTGTGCCGCTCTGCAACGACTGAAGTATCTTCACGTATTTGGTCTAAGAAAAAGAATCAGGCCAGCATATGAAGGAGCCTGTTGTAAACCTTACATAAATAAATGTTCCCTCTCTGACAATATTAACAAACCATAAAAATTCCATTTCTGCTATCTCTTTCAAGATGACACTGTTGCACTGAAAATTTTCAAGCAAAATAGCATATGTTGTACACTAACAAATGCTTGACTAACTTGTTAATTGTTGATATTATCAACTGCCGTTGCACTTTTTGTTGTTCATTTTGGATTTCAAATGATTCAGATTGTTTGTGCCCTGTTTGAACAATGTTTGGTTTAAGTTGGAAAAAAATGAGTATTTGAGGTTGAAATTAAAAAGATTATTTGGAAGTTTGATTTGCAGAAACATGTATGTCCAAATGTCAAACTTGAAATATTTGATTCACTAAATGTGTATAAACACTTTTTTTCCTAGTGAGTAACAAATAATTATGTACACTCCAAAGAAAAAATGTTCAAATGAAAGATATGAGGCTGAACTTAATTAACTCTTTAGTAATTATACGAGCTTATTTGCAGCTGAGAGGAAAAGAAAATAACGGAAATATATTTCTGGTAATGAGAGTCAATTCCCAAAGCGTAACGGAAATGGCTGTGTACTTTTACAGAAATTAGATGAGATCAAAAGTACTACTAACTCATTGGAGTCAAAATGTTCTTTGCAGACTCCAGATGGATCGCTGTTGGATATAATGCGTAATGCCTATGATATTCTTTCTTACTGTGGGATAAAACTTCCAAAGGTATATTCTTGGGCTAAATTTTCGGCATTTGTGTCCTTACTTCTTGAGTACTATTACTAGTTACTTGAACTTGGTTAGTGTGTGACTATCAGTGAGCAATTTATTCCAGTCTTATTCCTCAGAGTACCCTTTTATTCTGAAGTTAGTACCCTTCTTTATACTCTTTTTATATATGTACAGATTGGAGGTAACGAAAAGTATGTCGACTCTGGGCCTCCATTTCTAATTCTTTTCCATCCTGCTCTAGGGCCCCTTTGGGAAGTGACTAGACAGAAGGTAATCCAGTAATTGCCTTTCTGTAAAGTGTTTCATTAACTTGCATTTTTTAATATACTTCAGTTCTCCCTCGAATCTTGAATTTTTCCCTGGAACCCCCAGAACATAGAGCTGTGACTATGATTTGAAAATTGGCCTTCAAAAATTTATCATTGGTCATTCTACTGTGTTCTTCCCTGGCCATCTTCTAACTTCGTCAAAGTACTAGCAGCATAATTAAATAAATTATACACTCTTTGTCCATCCCTGATGCATAAGAGCTTAGTCATGGGGCATGCTTTGCTATCCTGAAAGTTGTAACCTTTTCTTTTGCTTTGTCTCTCTTAGTTCCATCGAGGTTCTATATCTAGGGGTTCAGAGTTGCAAATAGAGGTTGCTGAGTTCTTGTGGAGAGATGTGCAGGTTAGGATTCTTGGTTCCTGTGGCAGGCTATACTTTTCTGCTCGTTATGACCAATTTACTTGGCTTTGTTTTTCAGCTTGACGGAAGTTTGATCATTTTGGCTGAGAATGTTCTAGGTTCAAAAGAGATTGATGAAAATGGTGAAACCATTCTTCAGTATGGAAAAAGGTAATGAAGTTCATCTGATTGTTTGATTTTTGAATCTACTAGTCTGGAAGACGTACATTTAATGATAAAATCCTTTGTGTAGGTGTGGGCGATGTAAGCTGGAGAATGTCAAGATATTGAATGATGGAATTGATTGGAATGCAAGAGAAAATATATACTGGAAGCACGATGTGCAGCGGTTTGAAGCAGTGAAGGTGATACTTCATGGAAATGCAGAATTTGAAGCAGTGGGAGTTATATTGCAGGTTGGCTTAACTTTAGTTGATATGATTAGCATTTGAACATGCAAAAATGTAGTTGTGAATTCTTGTTGTACTTTGGGAACTAAGTTGTCACAAACTTATGTAAATATAACTCTGTTAAGTTGTATTTACTTTTTTCATATTTAGTATTTTCTGCTTATGGGGCTTGATTTTTGAGACGAGGGTTTCCCGAAACAGCCTCTCTATCTCTATGAGGTAATGGTAAGGTGTGCGTACATTTCACCTTCCCAAGACCCCACTTGTGGGATTACACTAGATATGTTGTTGTTTGTTTATTTAAGTTGTATGTTAGTAATGGTTGAGTCCCAGATTGCCGATGGAAGAGGGACGGTTTGTTGAAAGTAAATAAAAAATCTAAAGGGCAAGATAATGCCACTTATACTGATAATTCCTTTTGTCATGCTGCCATGATATGGTGTTTCTTAGAAGGAACTTGAAGTATATGGCTTACATGCCTCATTATTAATGAATCATGCCCTATTGAAAATCCTATTACCGTGCCTTTTTGTTTTATCAGATGCTGAAATGCTCCTTTATCTTGTTTTTTTCCAAATGCAGGGTAATCATGTTTTTGAAGTTCCAGATCATTATAAAATGAAGATTACAACGGGAGATTCAGGTTTCTTGAAGATCTGATCTAATATGTGCTTGCTTTACTTTTTCATTATCATGTTACATACATTTTTACAGAGGGATTTCATATTTAATAATGGTGGCATTAAACGTTGTCATGGTATTGTACAAAAATCAGTTTAATATATATGACCTTTCTACTTATCACTTTTTAAATAATCAAAAACTGATTTTGATAAACCAAACCAAACAAGCCTTGTAATACAGGTTTTCGATATTGCGCTTCTGGACAGTTAAAATAACTTCAACATAGATCATTTTCAATGGAGTTATTCTTTGCATCTTTTCACATAAACATCTTCTTGGTGAGATATTTGTTAAACTATAGAGAAGATGTTGCACTGGTGAAAGCTGACAGTATATATGTACCTGCATTTATAACTGAAGGGTCTTGTAGAATCCAGGTACATGTATCAAACTTTACAAACACACTTGTAGTAATTACATTTTATGTACAGAATTTAGTGCACGTACATTCTCAAGCATAAAAATGTTGGGTAAATAAAGGTCATTCGGGCAGAGTATTCATGTACCTAGGTTCTATAAGGCCTGAAATCAGCAATAGATGCAGGTACATGTGGGGTAAATAAAGGTCAGTCTGATAGGGTTTTATAAAGGCAACTTGAATGAATGTAAGTTTCCTGGGGCTGTATGCTGAAGTTGGAAAATGATCTTAGTAATATATGTTTAGTCCACTTCCCAGAAAACCTTCTGACTTCCATATTGGGTGAGGGATTCCCACCTATAGAGAAGTTGGAAACGTGATCTGTTCTTGGGTGCATTCAATGTTTAAATATTAATGATCGGGAAATCTTTTCTTTCTTATGTAATCCTTCCATTCACACATTTTTGTGTACATGCCTGTACATATATAATTACTGTTATTCTGTTGGTAAAGTTTTATACTTAACTCACTTAAATTTAGTATCCATTTTTTTCGGTTGAAAATATTGAGTTTTGTTTACTGATTGTGTTCCTGTCATTCAGGGTTAGCAATTGAACTTAAACCTCTTGAGAATAAGTTGATGGAGTCTGGAAGCTGGTTTTGGAACTACAAGTTAATCGGCAAACATGTTCAATTGGAATTGGTGGAGTTATAGGAGGATTGACATATATCTACCCACTTTTGTGAATCATGGTTCACAACTGGGGCTTGTGACCGGTTTAGGCTTGGTTGAACAAAAGTTGAACCACTCTGACTCTCCATCAGTATTGTGATAATGAGTCTTAATGCCATATAATAACAAAGTAATTGAGGCTGTTTGTAATTTAGATGTAAATCATGTACACGCACAATTTGGCAACTCTTAATACCATAATTGTATATTTTCTTTCCTTTTTCTACCCACATAAATGTAAATAATTGAGATCCACTCCAGGTTTCCTGGTGATTGTTGTATACTTACTGATTTCTGTAACAAAATCGATTCTATGAAGATAAATGTTCGTGGATCTATGTTTACTTTTATGTTTCTAGGTTGATGGAAGTTGGGGACAACCTCTTCACTTTACTGAAGTTGCAGTGCTATTTTTTGAGGAAGAACGGGAGGCAACAAAAATATGAAGAAGTTGCAGATTTTCTTTCCACAGCAAAGGACCGATAAGTGTGTGAAACATGAACAATGCATTGTCATTGATGCCAGAAGTGAAGTAGTTTCTATTGGGAGTCAAAAGTTGGAGAGGAGCATTTTACTTACTAATGTTAAAGAAATAAGGTTTAGTCGTTGTGGGAGGACCATGAAATGCAATTCTATCAACTGTTTGATAAGAAGTTCTGTTGTCTAATCTCGATTTGAGTGTTATGTTACTACCACTCGCACTTTGGCAGTGCTTTTGCTGAATATGCTTTTTGATCCAACAAAACAGGGTCAATATATTGTGAAAAACTGTCCCACCTTGTTCTTCTCTTCTTTTTTTTTCATATTCAAAACAGAAGATGGTTTTTCAACGATGACAACATATCCAATGAAATTTCACTAGGTGGGGGTATAGGATGATAGAGTATATGAAGATTTTACTACTATTTCCTGAAAGCTATTTCTGAATGCTTCTCAACTCAAGTGCGTCAAATCCAAGTAAAAGGAGAAATCAACACAGAAAACACAGCAGTTAAGAAGAAGAATGGTATAAAGTTTACAAGAAAGAACAATAACGGTAGTAGAATAGTGTGATGATCAAAACACAATAAACAACATATGATACTAACCTTGTACCTTAATATGTTGAAACTAATTATACTGACTCATAATAATTTGCATTTCAGTGTTTCTTTAATGAAGAATGGTTTTACAACTTGATTGGATGTTATTCCGTTTAAGGTGAATGGGATAAAGATTGAATAACAATAAACAAAATTGAAAAGTATTTCCATCCATTTGCATTCTTGTTAACGTTTTCCTAATTGTCAGGCTTACTGAGATTGAGATCAACATCTATCAAGTAATCTTAGGAGAGCATTAGCCTTTCTTCGAGCTCCCAGAGAGCCATCAGCAGCCAAGCTCTGGAGAGAAGGAATACTTGTTGGATTCATCAGTAATCTTCCCACTATCTCCTCTCCACTATTCTTGCAGAGTCCTAGCAGAAGTGTCATCGAATGATCCTTCCCTTTTGAAGATCCAAATCTCAATAGATCAACAAGAAGAGGCACCAAGATCCTACTCTTTCTTAATGATTGTAGCCCTTCGTTGCAGCCCAAGACTAGGGCAAGAACCGCCAAGGAATCATCAGTTATACCAGCCTTGTCGTCCATGAGAAGATCAATGAATAGGGGAACAGCTCCAGCAAGCACTATACTTTTCTTATTAGCATCATAGACTGCAAGATTTAAGAGTGCTATAGCAGCATCCCTTTTCCCTGCTATAGTTCCATCTTCTACAAGTCCAACCAAAGCTGGAATGGCTTTGTTACGTGCCCCAATGATTACCTTGTATTCGTCTATTACAGACAAGCTGAAGATTGCTGCTGCTGCATTTCCTCTCGCTTCCATTGTTTTCCCAGATTGTAGAACTTCTGTTAGGCCGTCGATAGCACCAGCAGACATAATCAGGATTTTGTTATTCTCATGTATTGAGAGGTTGAGTAAGGCTGTGACTGCATTCTCCTGGATTCTTGGATCATGGGAACCTAACAGAGTAATCAGAAATGGAATAGCTCCAGACTCGGCTATGATCCTGCGATTGTCCATGCCAGATTTCGCGAGCAATCTTAGCTCATATGC
Source organism: Solanum clarkiae (assembly GCA_011800125.2). Taxonomy (NCBI): domain Eukaryota; kingdom Viridiplantae; phylum Streptophyta; class Magnoliopsida; order Solanales; family Solanaceae; genus Solanum; species Solanum clarkiae. The sequence continues at coordinate 11,166,190 of JAABOM020000096.1, forward strand.
TGCCTGTCTCTGTATATCTGGAGACCCTGTTGCCAGTTTCCCAACTAAAAACTCTGCTATCATTTTGACAGCATCTGTGGAAGCTTTAGTAGCAGAAATGTAGTCAATCGCCTTGTCATATTTCTTAATCTTACTACTGCTACACTCAGAATCTGAAGGGGTTAATGTAGGTTCTGTTATTGGGATGTTGTTCTCTTGGCACCATTGCTGTATTAGACTTTTCAGTGCGTAGTTGGGAATTAGGGCCATGTGTATGAGCCGCTGCCCACTTTTTGGACATGTGTGGTGCCCTGAATTTATCCACTGAGCGATTGAATTTCTATCGTAAGTATGCCCGGATGCTAATATGACTGGATCCCTTATCAAGTCAAGTGAAATTGGGCAGCGCAATTCATCAGGGATGTCGGAAACCAGCGAATAACTCCAGGAGGATTGATCAGGAAGAACATTTATCAATGCTGACTGCGTAAGGTGTTCTTCATCCAAAATTGCAGTTTTTGACAGGGAGATGAAGGATATTAGGCTGTTGATATTTGAGACGGCGAGAAGACCACCTGTGCCTGCCTGTTTCTTAGCTTCTACCTCTAATTTTGAGATCTCTTCCTCATAGTCCAATGAGCTGCTCAAACCAATGCTATTGAAACACTGTTTCACTCTCTCAAAGTCAATGAGGTCTTTGTTCTTGCTTTTCCGGTCACAGTTAGTAGCCATCAAGTGGAGAATCTCTTCCCTTTTCTCAAGGTCTTGGGGATCAATGAACAAATTAGCCCTTTTGGCCTGCTTGTGAAGTAGCTCCACTTGCTCCTTGGTGTCAACACTCACATTAAGCAACCTCAGAGGTAAAATGTCAAGTGCGTTGTCCATCTCCTTGATGAGTGCATGAAATTGGTTGGAAATAAATTCTGTTTGCATGAGGTTCCAGCAAGAGCTTCCTTCTTTGCAACTTTCTATGAGGAGCTTTACCTTTCGTATGACACAGGAAAGTTCAGCCAAGGAGAGGATGGAGGATGGTGTAAGTTGTGATGTTTCATGAATTTCTTCAAACAATGAAGAAAGAATCTTGATCCTTCTTACCATTGTTGAAATGTTTTTCATCTGTACAAATGCAAGCTTTTCCATTGAGAAGACTTCGTTAGAGATGTGAATAAGTGCTTCTAGCAAATTACAAGTTGGACTTGGGGGATATACTGAGGAGACCATGAATTCATTCATTGTTGGATGCGTTGCTGTTTCATGACTTGGCAATATTTAAGTTGGTTGTTGTAGAAATTCTGGAAAGGGGAAAAACTCATCAACTCTCTGACTTTCTCTACTTGTACTCTTCTGCAGGCAAAAGTTGGATGGGTGGTTGAAGGGAAAAGCAAAAGTCTTAAATTGCTGCCACTTGGAGGACATTCTAGGCTGCAGGCTTCAATATATACCCTCTTTCCTCGGAGGAAAGAAAATCAATATATGAATGAAAAAAATCAATATATTTCTAATGTCGAATCAGGATCAACTAGGACAGAAATAAAACATTGGGTGGAACTCTTCTTTGATGGTGGAAATAATTTAATTTTAAATTTTTTTGACTTTTAATGAAATGATTATCAGTCATACAAATATCTAATAGATCACAAATTTCAAGTCTTTTTTTCCCTTAAACCCGTATCAAGTTAAAATGTATCACATAAAATGAGACGGAGGGAGTAAATCCTTTGGCTAAATTTATATTCCATAATATGTAAATGTCAAATGAAATTTAGGGATCCCGTGTAAATGCTTCCTGCTTCCGTCTATTTTCTTATTCAAACGTCCGCTGGAGTTATTTTATTCCATGTTGTGTTTTCCTTTTCTAGCTGCTAAAACTGAATTTTTTGCTTTAGAGTCTAAAATTTGTCTAACTATTCCTCTAGTCATTTTGTGAATTTTTATCGATTTTTCTTATTCTAGTCCATCATCCATAACTTTCGGTGGTGATTTATAATTTACGAGGATGGATATCATACTTTGTGAGGTATTCCAATGGTTTTAGAAAAAATAATTTACTTTAAGAGTAATGTTAGATACGCCGAGCGAGTGTTTTTTTTTTGGCACTTCAAAAAGCTTTTGAATACGTTCAAGGACGAATATTATTTTAAGTGAAGAAGAATATAACGTTTCAATTGATAACTCCATTAACGAAGATTGTTTGAGCTCTGGATCACAGAACTAAAATAGAAAATAGAGGAGAGAAATAGAGAGAAAGAAGTGAGCAAATTTACTTTTACATTGAAGAAGACACTTCTTTACATCATATCAGCTCATTATATACATGTTCAGTAACTAACTTGTAACAACCTGTCAGTGCCAGCAAGCAGATTATAACTAACTAATCAATGTTAGCTCATTAACCACACCATATAGCTTGTTAACTAGATACAGTGGTCAACACTCCCCCTCAAGCTTATGGTTGGAAAACATCTTCCATTCCAAGTTTGCTTAGTAAGGAATTGTGCTGCACCTTTCCAAGACTTTTAGTTAACAGATTAGCCAGTTGCTCATTTGTGTTTATATGATTAGTCTTCAAAATTCGTTGACATATCTTTTCCCTAACAAAGTGTGACAGTCAATGTTTATGTGCTCTATTCTTTCATGAAAAAAGGGATTAGCAGTAATTTGGATAGCTACCTTACTTGTCACATATCATGTTAATTGGGAGATTTACATTGATTCCCAATTCTTTGAACAATCCTATCAGCCAAGTAACTTCAGCTGCACATGTAGCCATAATTCTGATTTCTGCCTCTGCTGAACTCCTTGATAATATTTACTGTTTCTTTGACTTCCATAAAATTAAAGCATCTCCAAGCTTAACCAAGTAACTCGTATCTGATCTTCTGGTTTCTAAGCATCCTCCCCAGTCTGAGTCACAATAGGCTATAAGGTCAGTGGTTTCTTTTGCTGGCATTAATAGGCCTAACCAGGTACCTCTTTAATCTATCTGACTACCTTTAAAGCTGCATCCATGTGTGATTGCTTAAGACTATGTGTGAACTGGCTCAATGTGTGTACAGAGAATGAAAGATCTGGTCTAGTCATGGCAAGATCTGGTCTGTCCTTTTCAACATCCCCATTGCTAACATGTTGATCATATTGAACAGATGTAAGTTTTTGGTTCATCTCTAGTGGTGTCCAGGCAAGTTTGGCTCCCCCTAGGTTTGATTCAGATACAAGTTCCAGAGCATACTTCCTTTGGGACATTAGTATCCCTTTGTTGGATCCAGAGAATTCAATTCCCTGAGAGAATTTTAATTCCCCTAAATCCTTCATTTTGAATCTTGTTTGGATCTCTTGTCTTATGTTGCATATTAGTTGATGATTACTACCAGCGACCAGTAGGTCATCTACATATATCAGTACCATAATTGTGTCACTACTAACTCTCTCTGTAAATAATGAGTAATCATGGTGACTCTGTTGAATCCCATATGTACTAAGGCTTCTGTCAATTTTAGATTCCACTGTCTTGGTGCTTGTTTAAGACCATACAGTGACTAGTTTAGTTTGCAGACCTTTTGGCTCTCCCCCTGTCGGGCAAACCCTTCAGGAATATCCATGTATGCCTTCTCCAATAAGTCACCGTTCAGGAAGGCATTGTGGACATTTATTTGGTAGATGTACCAACCTCTAGATGCAACAAGAGCAATAATGGATCTGACTGTGACCATCTTAACCATTGGACTGAAGGTTTCACTATAATCAAGACCTTCCTTCTGGTTAAAACCTTTAGCTACAAGCCTGATTTTGACAATCTTTCTACTTTACCTGATGCCAAAAACTTGATTTTGTACACCCACTTACACCCAATAGCCTACTTTCTAGGAGGCCAATCAACTATAGTCTAAGTGTTATTACTTTCTAGACCAGCAATTTTCAACTCCATAGCCTTAACCTAAGCAGGATCAACAACAACTTTTGTGAATGATAATGGTTCAGTCAAAACTAAATATGCCTGCAAGGTTTGACTATAAGAAGAAGACAGTTAGACTAACTGAGTTGGTTAGTCATAGGGTAGGCACATGTAGTGCCTTTAGACTGAGTGACAAAGTCTTCTTACCATAGATGAGGTCTCCTGGTCCTGCTTGATCTTTTTAGGTAGATCAGCAGTAGGATGCTGCACCATAGGAAGAGGTCTGTCTAAGATAGTTGGAGCCTTTGAATAGGCTACAAGTGAAGGAGTAGGAGACTGAATTGAAGTCATAGGAGTGGAAGGTGAGATAGAAGAAGGAGAAGGACTCTCAAAGTTAGAATGCGCAGGATCATGGACAAGAAACATAGGATTAGAGGAAGCTTGCAGGTGCTTGAAGGGAAATAAATGTTCATGGAATACTACATGGATGTCATACAAGAGATAGCCTTTTTGTGTAGAGGAATACCCCATAAACACAATAGGGATTGCTCTAGAGGTGATCTTATCCAACACTCTGGGATAAACTGCATAGCTCAAACAACCAAACACTTTCAGATGGGACAGAGAAGGAGGATGAGAGTATAGTTTTTCATATGGTGATTTGAAGTCAAGTACTCTAGAAGGATGTCACGACCCAAGCCTAGGGCCTAGACATGGCACGGAGAATGGGAAGTCCGAAGACACAAGCCTTTTAGCATATCGTGTACACATCCTTGGTTGCGGAAATAAATTAAACAAAACACAAGAGTCAAATAAATGAAAAGGGAAAAATGGACTAAGGGAAACTATTCATAATAATTATATCATAAGAAGAGACAATCTTCAAAATCATAGACAAACCATGACATAATATCCAACGACACCTCTACATAGAATAGGACAGGGGTCAAGACACTTCCCGGGCTCACTCTCATTTAATAAGTATTCAACATAAGAACAAGTCTCTGTAAAGCATGAATGAGAATAGATATCACCCTTGAAATTGAGGACTCGCCAACTAGCCTTCTTCAAAAGAATCAAACTAGCCACGGGGAGGATGCTCAACGGGAGCGCCAGTCCCTACATGGTAATATCATGTAGGTATAAAGTATGTGTTAGTACATTTGAATGTACTAAGTATGTGGGATGCAATGCAACAAGAATCATAAGCCATAATAACAAGATACTTAGTCATAATCAATGAACATAAGCTCAATATGCCATATGTAATCAATGCGTAGGATGAAACATACTTGAGAATAATCGTACTTGCACAACTTGTTTAACACAATAGAGTAATATGATAAGCACATCCAAATACCTTGTACTAGAGGGTGAGTGATATAGCATAGGTCATAACCCTTTCTAGTAGGTAATGGGTAGTACATAAGGGTAGAGAAGTAACATAGGTCATAACCCCTTCATGTAAGCATGAGATAATACATAACATTGAATCGCATATGAGGGTGAGATGTACCACGTAGTTCATAACCCCTTATATGAGTATAAGATATTGCATAACATCGAATCGTACATGAGGGTAAGGTATACAACATAGTTCATAACCCCTTCATATAGAAATTGGCCTTGTACTAGAGGGTAAGACAT
>JAABOM020000096.1:11171807-11184047 GCA_011800125.2 Solanum clarkiae
AAAAGCTCTCTCAACTGTGTTGTGAGAGGTATGGCATTACTTCAATATATACAGAAGCTTGGGCTCTATACAAGACAACAAAATATTTTTAATGATTCTAAAAATCCCTATAATTAAGGAATCCCTATAATTAAGGATTCTAACATAGTTAGAGTTTCGATTGCTATATAATGTTGTGCCTTCAGTCACACCTAAACTGAGTGAGGTAAGGTTAGCCAAATTCCTCTGACTTTCTAATAAATTAAAAGAGCATAAGCTTTGTTCAAACTAAGAATGGGATCCAACATTAAAAATCCGACTTCTCTGTAGAGAATATGATTCATTTAGCCCTATTAGAAATTGAAGTAATCTCTGATATTTATAGTGTTCACCAAATTTCTTCGATTTAGGACATGGACAGGAGGTACAAGGCATGATAACATCATACTCATCCCAAAGATCTCTAAATTTAGAGAGGTAGTCAATAATTGTCATTGTTCCTTGACTGAAAGTGTGATTTTCTCTGTATATATGAAAGATTCTAGATCTATTCACAGTATCAAACCTTTCTTTTAAGTCGAGCCACACTTTTCATGCATCTGAAGCATACACTATAGAACTAAGAAGACCAGGCCTAACTGCATTCATAATCTAGGACACGACTACAACATTACTTTTTTTTTCCATTGATCATGTAAATCTGGTTCAAATTTCGATTTAGGAAACCTACCATCTACAAATCCCAATTTATTGCAACCTAAGGTCCAATTCTGAAGGATCTACTCCACAAAACACAATTCTCAGATTCTATCAACTAAAGAGAGATCAAGGAGCTACTTGGAGTATCCATAGGTTATAGATAAAGTGGGTGATTGTGATCAATTACTGGAAATGTAGCAGTGTTTGTAGCATTAGCAGATCCTTCATTTTGAGAACTGATCGCCATTGTAGCTAGCTAAACCTTGTACAGATCTGATCTGTCATGATTCCTTATGATTTACCTTCAACAGTTGTGAAATCTGATTACTCTTTTGGCTGTCCTATGATTGTATGCTCTGATACCATGATAATTGCATTAATGGAGATTGTTTGAGCTCTAGATCATAGAACTAAAATAGAAAACAGAGGAGAGAAATAGAGAGAAAGAAGTGAGCAAATTTACTGTTACATTGAAAAAGATATTATTCTCTTCTTTATATCATATCAACTCATTATATACAGGTTCACTAACTAACTTGTAACAACCTGTCAATGCCAGCTAAGCATATTATAACTAACTAATCAATGTTAGTTCATTAACCACACCATAGCTTGAGTTTTAAATGATAATTAAGAAAAAAAAAAAGAAACGATTTCTTACAGGTGACAAAAAAGTTTAATTAAAATGATTTTATGTCTATATATAATGTATTGATATAGTATAAACAATGTATAACTATGTGTATATATATATGATTAAAAATCAAAATGTAAAAAACAAAAAAAGTAATAGCTTGTAAACTGAGGTTTTATACTAATTTATAGTGACTCATAAAATTTTATTTTCAGCAATACTAAAATTATGAAATGTGTAACTTGATGAAAATATGTATCCACCTATATAGTAAATGAGATAATTTAGCAAATTAATTATCTATCTAATGATCTTCCGGAATGGAAATAATAATTTTTTTGTGGTTAGTTGCAATTTTATTTCTTCGTTAGTAAAAAGGGCATGTTAAGATTATGGTATATTAATGGAGTGGGCTTTATTGTCAATCTCTACATTTGAACGTTTAACTATTGACATTTAATAACTCAATTACAAGGCACCATCTTTATTATAACAACACTAACTGGATCAATATAATTATAATCTATTCAACAAATAAAATAAATAGACCAAAAGAAAAAGAATAAATGTATCCACAAAATCACTTTGTTTGAAGGACAAAATTATGTATTCCTAATACAAAACAAAGACTTCACGGACTTCACAAAAATTTACACATATACAAAATTTGATAAATTCAAGAAATTTAAAAAGTTCAAAGATCGATCAAAAATTCAATTATATGCATGGAAAAAAGAAGAGGTCTAAGTGCAAATCTACACTTTATCCACTAAAGTTCAAGGAGGAAAATGAATGGATAAGAAATGCGTTGTGCTGCCGAGGCCCCTTGATTTGGAGAATGACTTTGCAAAAGTCATTCACGTCCTTTATGTACTTCACAAGCAGTTGTGACCCTAGAAATCTTCCCGTTCGAGTCAATCTCATCCTTATATTAGAATTTTGGAGTATATCAAAGTTAAACTAATAAGATTGATCTTACAATCTTTCTTTGATCTCAAATATTATAAATCATCATATAGTAGATATGAAGTGATGAAAAAGAAGAAAAAAAGATGTATTAGAACTCCTAGAACTTGCCGACAACACCAAGGAATGTGCAGTGGTTCACTAGAGTTTGATAATTTATAAGATTTTTAAAAGTTAAGAGTTGTAGAAGTTGAAAAGAACACCAAGACATTAAATATGCATATATAGAATGAAAAATAATTTTCCGAAAGTTGAAAAGCAACAAAAAGATTAACTGACAGGTTTGGGAAGACGGAAAAACAATTTTATGGCATTGAATAGGTTGCAGTAATTATAGGAACTTAATTGTATTTATACCCATTTTCTGACTATTTTTTTGGTTTAATTTTTAGAGTTTATCAAGGATAATTTTTATTTTTTTAATAGTATTTTGTAGTAACTTAACTTTGTAGGGATGTTTTGGTATTTCAACTTTCAACTTTTTTGTCCCACTTTTAATTTTATATATATATATTGCAACAACTCATCTTCCTCAACGAGTCATTTTTTTTTTAATGTTGATCAACTCAAATCTCTTTTAAACTGTTTCAAATTTTAGATATGAAACCTCTTTTGATATTTGTCTCAAGTTGAATTTTATACTTTGAACTTTAGAATTCTTCAGTAGGACTATAAAAGTATATTATTCACGTTCAAATAAAAATTTGAAAGTTAAATTTTTTTAAAAAATTACAGAACTACACAACATAAGTTAATCAAATCTTCAATATTTCCTATAATATTAAAAAATTACAAAAATTTCATATTTTTTCATTCTCTCTCTTATATTTAGGTACTTAACACAAAAACTTCTCCCACACATTTGATAACTATCATTACGCCTTTTTTTTTTTTTGCTTTTCAAGTTTAATCAATGTCAATCACTGATCAGTTATCCAAATTATCACAACTAATTGCATTTTCAAATTTTCTTCTTCATCCTTTGTTCGAAAGTTTTTCCCAAATTGATTTCCTCCTTCGATCAGTTAACCCTTTCAATGGATTCTCAAACATCATTAGTTGCTCACAGTGATAACATACATGGTTGTCATAATATATTAGGGGCATACCCATGCAGTCGTAATATGTTAGGAGCTTTGTACACGCTGTCGTAGTATACTTTTAGAGCATTATACATACTGCCATGGGCTTGTCAAGGTGATAGGTTGATCTCCTTAGCTGCCGTTTATGACAAGTTTTGAGTGTGAATTGAATTGAGACATGTAGTGACCCTTTTGAATAGTTACTTTAACTTATTGAGCTGATTATGAAGTATATTCTTGTGTATATTATTTTTATGTATATCTGTTGTGCACATGTATTTTATAACTCTTTGTTCTAGGGGTATTAAAGTAGCAAGTCAAGGATCTTACTGGGTTATATTTATATATAGCTCACTCCTTACTTGCATGTCAATGTCACTACTGTTGTAAAGGGTGAGACTTGTGGCTGACGAGTTCATTTCCGTAGACTCTGTTGCTGAGGTGAGTCTTCGCATTGTTTGTGGAGGACACTATTTTAGCTCTATCTATTATAGTTTATGTTTTTCTTCTTTTTGGGGTTATATGCCCGACAGTTAAACTCATATCACTCTATTAGATGCTCCATGATCTTATTGTGGGATTTAGGTTAGAAATATTTTATTAAGTGATTGTTTCTTTCCATAAAGTTTCTATGTGATATTGGTTTAATAATTATTCCATTTTAATGGGTATCGATGAGTTTTGGAGTTGCATATATTATATTCTTAGTGTTTTGATAGTTTGGGTGTGCATGGATATTTGGTTCACCCAACAAATGGTGTGGGCGGGTGTCAGTCACATCTAAGAGGTATTTTGGGATGTGACAACCCCTCCCCTGAAAAATTAATTTGTTTTTTTAGAAAAAATTCAATTTTTTCGGTACCCCACCACCCATCCCCACCCCGTACGCCCCAAAAAATATTAATGTAGCTTTTCTTCTCTTTTTTTTTTCCTTTCAGGATGAATCTCTTTTACGCATCTGCCCATTAAACTATCCACTTTTAAATAGATAATATGAGTGCTACCCATTTATGTGAATTAAATACAAGTCAGTCGATCAATAATTACCCAAATGGCAACCCATTTAAAATGAGTTAATTTGAGTAGATACCCATATAAATTACCCATTTTGTCATCTTTAACCGTGTTACATCGTCTGATAGTTTAGCTTGAACGTATTAGTATACACCGTCCACCACATACCTCAAAAGGGCTTTAGACAAAATAAGTTTGAACTCTTATGTTTTCTGAGCTTTAGAGGTTGACGTAAACGCATGAAACGATAGTGAATATGCTTTTTAAAATCATATATCATGATCGCAGCACTAGATAATACTAAAACAAATAAGCAATTGAATGACCACTAGCAACAAGCTTAACATACGCTGATGATATTTTCAATGGTCACACTTCCAGTTCCAATTTCACCTTACCATCCAGACTAGTTTGTCATCAATAGCTAACTTTTACATTCAGATGCATGTACTGCACATCCATGACCGGGAAAATTTTGATGTTCAATTATCAGTTATTGTATAATTAAATCTAACAGTGGCATTCAGCTGCCTTTGAGAAGCAGGCAGGAATTAGAAACTACTACACGTACAGAACCGGTAATTCCTCTATTCATGATGCGTGAGCGAGGATCTCCAGCCTACAGTTTCTAGTTCTAGTAGAAATGATCCAGTGATTGCCAACCTGCGAAAGCTTATACCCCAGAAGCCAGGGTTATACGAGAGCAAATAATGCAAGTACGTACATTAATCACTCAACAGATAGTCAAGGCAGTTGAATGTTTCTTGCAGCCTCAACATGCTGTGTTCACTACAGTAGTGCAGATTGATCGTGTCAGAATCCTAGTCATTGTTTGGGGGGTTTGGGGGCTTATCAAGATGTCATAAAACATCAACTAATGTTCACCTACTTAAATTAAGCACAATAAGATAAAAATAAATAAATAAAATCACCCTACTAAATATTAAAGTTACAACAAACCTTGGCGCATAATAACATATAATGTACACAACCATGGAAGATCCAAATACGCCACACTAATCTAGTTTCTTGAGCTTCTTCTGTCAACTACATGAAAAATTTACAAGAACCTTCGTGTTGACTTTAGCCCTTGGTCAGCAGCTATTCCCTGTCCTAGTAGATGTAACTGCTGCAGAAAACTGTTTTTCTGTGAAAAGTACATGAAGGTTAGGAAATAGAACGTCTTTCCAGAAAATGAAAAAGTAACGCTTTAAGTGTGTAGCAACATCTGACATCTTTCAACAATACAAACACATCTGACTTCCAATCACTAGGTAAAGACCAAAAGTAAAGAGGAAGATTTCCTTGCCTATCCAAAAGCAAAGGGGAAATTTTTTTAAAAACACAAAGCAAATAGAAAAACAGCTCAGCATGTGTCGTTTGCACATGAACGAGGGATAAGGAGAGAGAATCCTATGTTAAAGTAGCACAAAGATTTACATTACTGCTTACAAGTCATAATTTCTTAAATCTAGTCTCATTATCTCACACTCTAACAGTTGATATGCTCAACAACAACAATAACATATTTAGTGAAATCCCACAAGTGAGGTATGAAAATGGTAGAATGTATGCAGATCACATCACTATCTCGTGGAAATAGACAGACTACTTTCGAAAGATCCCTAGCTTAAGTGCAACAAATTCCGGTATAAAGGAGACAATGAAGAACATCTAGCAAATCACAGGGAAACAATGCAAAAGGCTACCAAAGAGGAGCAAATCACAAGGAAACAATGCAAAAGGCTACCAAAGAGGAGCCAAAATGACAATAAAATCGTATGATACTCAAAACTCCATAAATAACATACTAGGATAGATTATTAAGAAACAACAACAAAAAAAAAAAAAAAAAAAAAAAGAACTATAATAATACAACTAGTACCATCACAAATGCTAACACCCTAAGCAAGACAACAGTACATTATTACTAATCTTCTACCTAAATACGTGCCCTTCACACCCTCCCATCTAGAGTCATACTAGTTACGAAAATTCTGTATAGTGTGCGGGCTCAATATTTATTCATAAGTTTATTTTTTAAGTGATATAATTGGATGATATTAAATCATCTTGTAAGATAAATATCTAATAAATATTATTAATAGTAATAAATTTTAAGTGATAATAATTAAATAATTTTAAATTTTTACTCCAAAATAAATTATAATATATATTTGTGCGCTAGTAAATTATCTTCTTTTTTTTTTTTGGTGCAAACCTAATGTGAAAAGGTCTATTGAAATGTCCTTAATTAAAGTATTGTCCGTCATTGATTCGTTGACTTTTTACTCAAAATAGTTAAAAAAATATACACAAATATTACTGACACCCAAAATAATAAAGCTATAATTGAAGGATATGAATTAAAAAGTACAAGTTTTAATTAAAGAAGGCCCCATAATTTGAAAAAAAAAAACTATACACAAATTGAAATATAACAAAATAAATAATTTTTTTATAAAAAAAATTTCGAAAACACACCTGCTGAAGCAGGCATGTCGACAAAAACATGTCTGCTTCATCCTAAACTCCCTCTTACATAATAAGAGATTCCAGAATAACCTTAAGTTGTGCCATAGTCTGTCGTATCACCTTTCTCCATTACTTCTTCAGCCTACTTTTGTCTTTCATCATACCCTCTAAACCAATCTCTCACACCTCATTTATGTGTCTATGCATCTTCTCTTCACATATTCAAATTTCAAACCATCTTAGTCTCACTTCCCTTATCTTATCCACCACAAAAGCCACTCCCACCTTATCCCGGGTATCCTTATTTCTAATCTTATCGCTCTTAGTACGACCATACATCCACCTAAGTATCCTCATCTCTGCAACATGCATCTTCTAGACATGGGAGTTCTTGACTGACCAAAATCCAATCCTATACAACAATTTTGATTGAACCACCACTCTATACAACTTGCCTTTGAGTTTCACCATTACCTTTTTATCCCACAAGACTCTAGAGACAAGCCTCCGCTTCATCCACCCCACACCAATACGATGTGTCATATTATCATCGATTTTTCTACCACCATAACTTATAGATTGAAGATACTTGAATCTATCTCTCTTTGGGATATATTGTGTCAAACCTCACTTCCATGCGCATCTCATGCTTTGCATCATTAAATTTGCATTCTGCATATTCTGTCTTGGTCCTGCTCAACCTGAACCCTTTAGCCTCCAAAGTTTGCCTCCACACCTCTAACTTAACTCTACTGTGCATCTCATCACTCAGGACTATATAATTGGCTGAAGTAAAAAATATCGAAAAACAAATGTGTAAAGTAAATGAAGTAGTGAAAAAAATAATACAGAAAACAATGGAAATGAGAACAATAGCAACAACAAATAATATAATAACCAGATCATGGAAACAACATGTGTAATACTAAAATTGAAGATATAAAATAATACAAGAAATATCATAGTAAAGGGCGAGTATTTGTGATTAAAGTTGAAAAAGGTTTGGCTCTTGGGGCAATATTACAAGGCATAGCAATAAGTTGCTATAAAGAAAATGAAGAGGATGATATGTGCATTTTCCATACCCCAGTTAAGAGTATCCTTCTAAAACCACTGTAAATTGGAAGAGAACAATGAATACACTTGTGGTGGCCTTCTATTCTAATATATGCTACACTACCACATAGAGGGGATCAGTAGGTCTGGCTTGTGCAAGATCAGCAGATACGTATAATCTCCTACAAGTCACAATTCCAGTCATCCAGTCCTAAAGTCATCCAGATTTCTGATCATCCTTCGCAAGGGCGACATAATTTACGGATATTACAGCACCAACATGACCACTCCCTCTCTTTTCCTTCCCTATAGACACACCATAAGAGTAGTTCCTCTCCTCTCTAATGTCTGAATAAAAGATCCAGAATAAGCATCCGACAAGAGAACAAAGAATGACATCTGAGATCTACGTTTCTCTTCTTGTTTTTCCAGTGGCAACATGATGTACTCTTCCAAAGTATGTAATTAGAGGGGCTTCGTGACATAAAGTTAAACATGAATCTTTTCCTACACCATATGACAATTTGTTATCAGGAATTCTGGAAAAGTAACATCACAAGCTCTACTACATAGGGATGATAACTATATTCTCAAGTAACTCTAGCTTATCCTAAATATCTTTAGTATTACCTCCGTCTCATTTTATGGGACACCCTTTCCTTTTTGGTCCGTCCCAAAAAGAATGTCACCTTACTCTAATTGGAAACAATTTAACTTTAATATTCCCCTTTTACCCTTAATGAAATGATTCTTAGCCACACAAATATCTAAGAATGATTTTACACCGCAAGTTTCAAAAGTCTTTTTTTTTTAAACACAGTGCCAAGTCAAAGGGAGCCACATAAAATGGGACGAAGGGAGTATAAAATATGAGGGTACATCGTACAAGTCCATGAAACAAAGTAATGCGGCTCACGACCTGCAACATAACTGTACGCCTTCTTCCTTTCTCAGTTTTTACACATTCACAGGAAGAAAGAGGAAAAACAATTAAAACAAACATCATACAAAAGAAGATAATAACTTGCCAGTCCCACCCAACAAGAAGAAAGTGAATAACTTCAGAAAAATGGAAAAGCTGGCAGTTAGATTCTACACACAAATAGATTCCCCTACATTTTCTTGTTATTAATTTTCCCTTACAATTATCCTTCTCACTACTAATCTTGTACTCTTTCAATATTTAGCTCCTCTAGCTCAGACAAGCCTATGTTTAGCCAGAAACAAAACAGACCACTCTAGCTTAGACAGGCCAATGTTCACATTTAGCTATAACATCATGACTAAGTTGCAATGAAGACTTAGGCCTTATTTGTTTTAATTAAGATTTAGACGTTTGAATCTGAATGATTAAGATGTTGCCTCTAGATTTTAATGCTAAATGATTAAGACTTTTCATTTTTCAACATTTGAATGTACATAATTTATTTAAATGTACATAACAAAAAAATAATTCAAATAAAAATCAATCAAATATTAAAGTTAATAAAATTAAATCATTATTTGATAAAATAAAATGACACACTTATGCTTGCTAGTGATGGTGGAGATAGTTTGTAGTGGTGGTGGTGATGCTAATAGTTGTTAATGGATAGTATAATGGTGGTGATAGTTGTGATGGTGCAGGTGGTTGGTGTTGTGGTGACTGTCATAATGGTCGTTATTAATAGTGGTGTTGGTGGTTGTAATGGTGAAGTTGGTTGATGTTAGTAGTTGGTGGTGTTGATGATGGTGGCTGAAGAATGTGCAGCGATTGATGATAAGTTTGTGATAGTTAATGATGGTGCTAGTTGTGAGAAATATTGGAGAAGAATATTAATGAATTGTGTATTTACATCATTACACAGAGACTATATTTATAGACACTACAGTATAATCCCTTACCAAATAAGATACTATTTACTATTTCAATTTCTACTACAATTTTTATTCCTATTCCTCTTCTAAGTAAGATTGTCTATACCTATTCCTATTCTAACAATCCCCTCAAGCTAGTGCATGTAAGTCATATATACCTAGCTTGTTACAAACGTAATTAATATGAGGACGATGACAGGTGTTGTGAGATATCTGCAAGTTGATCACCCGACTTCACAAAAATGACAATTAATCTCAATGTGCTTAGTTTTCTCATGAAATATTGAATTTGATGCATGATGTAGATAAAACACAGAGTGATAAATTCCTAAATTGCAGTGTTAAGCGTTCCAAACCAAGCTTGAGAAAACTGTTTCAGATCATAGATGACTTACACCATTGAAATACAAGGCTGCCAGACTCCCCCTAAGCAACAAACTCAAGTGGTTTCTCTATATAGACTTCTCGAGATCACGTGGAGAAAAATATTTTTAATATCCAACTAATTAAAAGGCCATTTGGAGAACGGCAATCATAGATATAAAAAAGGGGGCGCATATGCTATTTCGGCCACGGGAGAGAAAACATCACTCTAATCCATCCCAAATATATCTAAGTATATTCTTCTTCTTCTTTCTTTTCTGATCACAAAAGTATTCTGAAATACAAAAAAAACACTACAAAAAGATTTGTCAGAAACAATGCAATGTTTGCTGGAAAGTGCTCAAAATTTGGTATAAAATATATAGATCGTCTAGAAATCAAGAGATGAGTGAATCTTATACAAGAAAGTCATTGTGAAACTGGCTGGAACATGTTCATGTGCGGAATTATTAGATTTGATGGCTGCCGTAAATGATCATACATTGAGAAATAAAATTATATGGATAGGGTCAGAAAGATAGCACGACCCTACTGGAAAATAGAAACTGTATAGGTAAGATCATATTGATGAGATGACCCTACTGAAAAAAAGAAATTATACTGATAGGGTCGGAATGACATCACAACCCAACACAAATAAGAAAGTTCTCACGGCAAAGATGGCACGGTGTTACGCAAATTGAATATGAAAAAGTAGTCACGGGAATATGCACGGTGCTAACAAATTGAATACGAGAAAGTAGTCACCAGAAAGACGCATGGTGCTACACAAATTAGATATAAGAAAAGTCATCAGAAAAATACAAGGTGGTCTAATTTCTCTGCTAACATAATCATTGGCCAGACGGGCGGCTATGACCCATATATGCCGCCCGTCGACAGCAAAAGTTCTTTGATTTTCTACTAGGATCGTAGAAGCTCTGATGCCCTGTGAGAAACATTGGAGAAGAATATTATTGAATTATATCAACATTATTACAGAGACTATTTATAGATACTATAATAAAATCCCTTACCAAGTAGGATACTATTTACTATTTCCATTTCTACTACAATTCTTATTCTCATTCCTCTTCTACGTAGGATTGTATATACCTATTCTTATTCTAACACTAGTTATGATGATGGAGGTGGTTGATAGTAGAGATTGACTACATAGGTGGTAGTGACTGATGGTGGTGGTGAAAGCGATCGAAGGTATGGTGGTAGTTGGTTGATGGCGGTGCTAGTAGTGATGATGGAATTTGTTGGTAGTAGGAATTGATTGCAGTGGAGGTAGTAGTTGATAGTGGTGGTGGAGGTAGTGGCGACTACAAAGACGGGGTTGGTTGTGGTAGTAATGGATATAGTTGTAATGATTGAGGTAATTGCAATAGCAACTGAGAATAGTGGTTAACAATGATGATAGTTATAATGACAAAGGTAATTGGTGGTAGATGACGTTAATGGTGGTGTGCTGGTGGTGGTAGTGGTAGAGGTGGTTGATGGTAGACGGAAATGGTGGTGGTGGTGGTTGTCATGATAAAAATGGTTAGTGGTGGGTGGAAGGTGATTGTGGATAGAGTGAAGGTAAATATTATCCACACAAGAATACCTCTTAACGCTATTAAAACTCAATTGTAAATCTTAACGATGAAGACCTAATACATAGAAAGATGAACCAATGCAAATGAGTGTAAGTTCCGTTGTCTGAAGGACTTGTTCAATTAGTGAACTTGAGAATGTCGAGTTACTGTTGTTCATATTGTCTGAAATCCATTTTAACCTGCATAAATCGTGAATATGGGAGTTGCTATTGAGTATTAAAGTCTACTACAAAACAAGTGGGAGAGGCAGGATACAAACCTACGCAGAAACACTTCAACAAATTTACATTCTGCCTCTTTTGACTACTTGGCCGCTCTCCCCCTCCAATTTCCTAAAGACATTCTCCAATAAGTAGGAAAACTTGATAACTTTATCTAGACATGGCTGGGATCATCACTCCAAACATTTCATATTTTTTAAACTGTCTGCGCTTTAAACTGTCTGCGCTTCTTTCATTTGTGAAGTAGCAGTTAGTCAATGCAACTTTCGACGCTCCTCATGGGTCAT
>JAABOM020000096.1:11185194-11196574 GCA_011800125.2 Solanum clarkiae
GGGGGGGGGGGGGGGGGGGGGGGGGGGTGGGGGTGTGGTTTCAATATTTGGAGCACAGAGAAGATGCAACATAGCTTCTTTCTATTATGGTTAATATTATTTTCTTTAATTTAGCATTATTTCTTGTCTTGAACATGACTTCCTGCAAGTGCAACAGAGTTATGAATGGCTAAACACTCTAGTTCTAGGGTTTTGCCCAAAGTATGAACATTTGTGTCGTAATCTATTATTTTTTTTAAACCCGGAAAAAAGGTACTATTATTGCAGTACTATCTCACGAATTGTACATTTAATCTTGTGCTTATGATTTTACTACTTCAATGCCCAATGTTTTAGACGACGAAAGACAACAAGGGTCTGCCATGCCTCGTGGCAAGGCGCTCGCATTTTTTAATTGAGGCGCCAATTAATTTCAAAAACTTAAAATATTTAATTGCATAGATAAATATCCAAAATCTAGCATCAAATGACATTGAAATCACTATTAATGGACAAATAAATACTATGCTAATTAGTATAAAAATAAATTAAGTTAGGCAGGAACAAATATAGAAGGACCAGAATTTTTTTTTAAAAAAAGACAGATTGCAGTAGTCAGTAATCTTCAGAAATATAAAAACAGAACATGAAAGAAGAAAAGGAGAAGGAGAAGAACAAGAGAAGAAGATGAAGAAGAATCTGACAACGTACCTGCTGAGGTAGCGAAGTAGAGGACTGAAGAAGAAGGGAGAAGAAGAAGGGAGAACTAGAAGTCCCTGCTGAAGCCTAAAGGTCATACTGCAAACTGGAGAAAAAAGGGAGATGAGAGTCGGGTTTGTCCAAAACACCAAATAAACCCTAATATTGCCTTTTAATTATTAAATCAGGCCTATTTTTTCATATGAAAAAAAGGTGACCCTCTATCACCTGGCCACGTCACCACTCACCTTTGCGAGATTGCCTCACCTCACCTCTCGCCAAAGTCGATAAGGCGCTCACCTTTCACAACCTTATCAATAACAGTAGAATGAATATATACATTTTGTAATGGAACTTGAGAGAGGGAAGTTAAGATTAAACAAAGGGTAAATGGGAGTAGAATGCATATCTATTGGAGGAGATTTACGGTTAGGATAGAAATATACTTAGTTTTGCGCTACTTGGCTCTTATATGAGAAATGAAAATGCATTTGTGGAAGCTAAAATATCATCACTTAACAAAATAAGAATGAGGCTAACAGAAAAAGGAGATCAGAGGTTGGGAAACCCACAATCTTATTATCAACCTCGTGAATCAACAACTCAGTAGTAATTTGCAAGATAGCCTAGATGTTGACACTGCATAAGTACATATATGTCTCTTACTTTGTTATCAATCATTCAATTGTTGTTAATCTTTATCCTTTAAATTGTAAAACTAAGGGTAATAAGACAAACAACCTATTTTGTGGAAAACACTTGTTCTATCCATAATAATAATAATATCGAAACACTGGCAGTCATAAGCCCCTATGGCCTATATTAGGGTGATAAAGGATATATATGACGGAGCCAAAACTCAGGTAAGAATGGTGGGAGGAGGTTCAGAGTATTTTCCTGTTGAGATGAGATTTCATCAAGGATCTGTGTTGAGCCCTTTTCTATTTGCGTTGGTGATGGATGAGCTGACCGATCTGTCCAGGACGAGGTTCCATGGTGTATGCTATTTGCAGATGACATAGTATTAATTGATGAGACTCAGACTAAAGTTAATGATAGGTTGGAGGTTTGGAGACACGCCTTGGAGTCCAAAGCATTCAAACTGAGCAGGACCAAAATAGAATACTTGGAGTGCAAATTCAGTGTTGCGAGGGATGAAGAAACAGACATGGATGTGAGGCTTGCCACTCAACCTATCCCCAAGAGCGAAAATTTTAAGTATCTTGAGTTCATCATTCAGAGTAGTTGCGATATCGACAATGGTGCCATGCATCGTATTGGGGCAACATGGACAAAATGGAGGCTTGCCTCTGGAGTATTGTGTGATAAGAAGACACCACCTAAACTCAAAGGTAAGTTTTACAGAATGGTGGTTAGACCATCGTTGTTGTATGGGGTGGAGTGTTGGTCAATCAAACACGCACATGTTCAAAAGATACAGGTCGCGGAGATGAGGATGTTGAGATGAATGTGTGTTCATACCAGAAGTGATAAGATTAGGAATGAGACCATTCGGAAGAAGCTAGAGGTGGCCCCTGTGGCTGATAAGATGAGAAAAGCGAGACTGTGATGGTTTGGAAATGTGCAGAGAAGGAGTATCGATACTCCAGTTAGGAGGTGCGAGAGGTTAGATTTAGGAGTTACACGGAGGAGTAGAGGTAGATCAAATAAGTATTGGGGGAAGGTGATAAGACAAGATATGGCGAAACTTGATCTCACCGAGGACAAGACCTTAAATAGAAAGAAGTGGAGGTCGCAAATTAGAGTACCAGGCTAATAGGTTGGTAGGGTTAGGTGGATGTCTGGACTTGGGTATAGTAGGGTAGTAGGATTAGTCATGTTTTATATCATGTGTTGTCTTTATCCGTCATATATATGTTGATGTTATCGTATTTACACATTATCATGTGTTTTTGGTTGTAAGTCGTCCTTTTTGTTTCCTTTTCTTTTCCTTTACCTTTTTTTCCATGTCTAGTTTATTCTGCTTATGGGTTTTTGAGACAAGGGTTCTCAGGAAACAACCTCTCTACCTCGCGAGGTAATGATAAGGCCTGCATACGTTCTACCCTCCCCAAACCTCACTTGTGGGATTCCCCTGGGTATGTTGTTGTTGTTGTTGATTACATTGCAATTGTTGTATTACTTGATGAACATGTACACTTGCATCTGCACTAAAACTACAACAATGGCATGGTAGGAATATAATTGATTGTTGTTTCTCCATCTCTTACATCGCTTGTGTTTCCCCTCAAAAGCCACTTTCATACATTGATAAAGGTCGAGAATGATTAACTTATCAAAAGTAATTATGTTGATGAAACTTTTCCACCTCTCAATAGTTTCAAACCAACTATCACTTGACTCCAACAACTTGAAACTTTTGTTGTAAGCCAAAAACACCATATTCCTCCCTATGTTGTCTGCCAACCTTGTAGCAATAACCTATCTCATCGTCGTATACTAAGCTTCAATATCTCATTGATTGGCAGAGCACGAGTAAACAACTCTAGGTAAGAGAGAAGAGGCAAAGATTTCAAAAGAGGCTGAGATGAGATAAACAAAGGGTTCACAAAAAGAGAGAGGAGATTCAAAAAAAGAGAAAGATGTTTAGGGATGTCAGGATCATCAAAATATCTTTGGCACGACGTTGGAGGAAAGATGGTAATGAAAGTTGCATGCATCCCAAGACTGAGAAAGTACTGCATTCCGAAAGTGTTAGAATATCTATAGTGTTGCCCATACCACCACTTGGGAAACTTAGAAATAACTATAACTCTACAATAATATGCCCTAACTTATCATTGTCAGCATCCCAAATGGTTGAATGATCCCTGCAATGCATCAAATCTTTCACCAATTGTGGAATTATCTCCTCCCCATATCACACTAGCGACCGTTTGAAAAGGTTCTACTCAAAATCATATTCCTATATATACATTTTTTAATTATGCTCATTGTAATAACCCAATTATGCTTGATTATTGTCCTTATTCTCTATTGTTACTTATTCCGAAGTCAACACCCAAAGACAGTTTTCGTTTAGGCACGCAACATACTATGATGTAAGAGAGATTTATTTTACGCTATCAAGAAAAAAGAGTCAAACACTATCTTGTGTATGAGTTAGCTCACGTGTCCTCTATCCGCATCTTCCAAAAGTATGAACTATACACACTTATAACTGATGGAGAATGCACAAAGTTCTAGAAAATTAGGGAGAACTATGGAATGCTAGGATGCAGACGCAATGTGGCAAGGAGCATCCTAAAGTTTAAGACTCAATCACAATCATAAATACTCCCTCTGTCCATCTTTACTTGTCCTCTATACTACTTTGGGATGTCCAACAATATTTGTCCACTTTATGAAATCAAGAGATAATTTTACACTTAGTTCCTAATTTGCCCTTATCATTAATTATAGTTGTTTCTCCATTTTATTTTTCAATACACTGTATTTATTATTTTCAAAGGGTGATTTGGTAAAATTAGCCTATTATTTACTACTTCTTAATCCCTGTGCCAAGTCAACTAAGGCTAAGTAAAGTTGGATGGAGGTAGTAGTAAGAAAGTTTGAAATGAACATCACTTACATAGCAGTAATTATTAAAAATTTCATGGTTTAGCTTATAAAGCAAGAAAGAAGTGCGGCAAAAAAGCCATGAGGATCTTGTAACAGAACAACTATGTAAATATATTCAGCCAACAAGCAATACGTTGCATTATAACTGCAAACGTGATGGGCTATGCACTCATGGAAAAAATCTTTAATTGCCAATTGTACTCGGAAAATGAACCTTGGGAAACCATAGTAACTAATTGTCAGTGATCTCTTAAGGATGATTAAATGCTCTAACTTCACCTACGATTCAATTGATCTCGTGAAGAACAGGATATTGTGGTTTTGGTAAATTTCACTTCTTTTAAGGAAATACAACAATTTGGTATGTGAATTACACCAACTCTTCAGGTTCTCAATTCAGACAGATTTATTGTACTAGTTCTTCAG
Organism: Solanum clarkiae; assembly: GCA_011800125.2. NCBI lineage: Eukaryota > Viridiplantae > Streptophyta > Magnoliopsida > Solanales > Solanaceae > Solanum > Solanum clarkiae. The sequence goes on from JAABOM020000096.1 coordinate 11,189,881, forward strand.
CATCATAGGAAATCCCAGCTTTCAGACAGAAATAGATTCATTTTTCTGAAGCCAAGAGGAATGCAAACAGATGATGTAAATATTTGAAATTTCACCTGCGGAAGGGGGATGCTTGTCAGGACATTTAGACCTTTCGATCTGCAACTGAGTTTCCATGAACATATTCATCCGTTGGACCTCAAGGTCCTTGGTGAATTCCATCCTCTGCTTCTCCAATTCCATCATCTGCTGCTGCTTTGAGCTCTCAATCCTTTCATATATCTCCCCAAACCTCAAAATTGCCCGTGCTAATTCCTTATATGCTGTAGTATCCTCAGATAATTCTACGTACTTCTTCCTCTCTCCACTCCCAAAGGCTAAATCATCGCGTGAGCTGTCATTTGAACTATTTGAATTCAACCTCGATGAACCGCCTGAATAATTCAATCCTCCGATGCTTGAGTCGGAGCTAAATTTTGACTTAACGGTAAGTGAATTCGTGGCAGCCGGTCTTCTATTACACGGAGAGGCAGAAACATTATTTGTACCGATGAGATAATCAAGACGGTTATAAAACGGCCATTTTGACACAGTTGACTTGGTTTTCTCAAGCTTGTACTTCTTCTTCAAAGTATCAATCCGGTTCTTACATTGTACATCAGAACGATGAGGCTTAACGCCATTTTGACGTGAATTAACGGAGTCAGCTACTTCCTTCCAGTCCTTATGCCGGAGATTGCCGCGATTAAGACTGAGATAGCGATCGCCCCAAGCTTCGATTAGGTTTTCAGTTGCACCTTCACTCCAGCAATATTCACGTCCTCCAGCGTGATGCCGAGGGGTGTTCTGAGTAGAAATTTGGCTCTCCATACAACAGAGAATATCGGCGACCTTCTCCGATTCAGGCGTGATAGATTTTTGGAGTTGGGGAGAGAGAGGGCAGGGTGCTAAGGTGGGCCGGAGGTGAAGGAGAGAAACATCAGGCGGATGGGATAAGGAATGGGAAAGGGAAGTTGGCCGTACATCTGACCGGAAGAGGGGGACGTCAGCAGCTGCCTATTGGATGATTGGACAGAATGATTATCTATGATTTCTTCCAATTTACCCCTCACTTTTAACATTTCATCCTTGACACCCAAAATAAAAAATATAAGCAACACACAACAAAATATATAGAAAATAGAAAGTAGAATATAGAAATCATTTTATTATATTAATAGGTTGAGAAATCATTCTAAAAGTATTATCTTAAATGTCTTAATTAATAAAATGAATATATTTTAATTCAAAATAATTCATTGAACATTGAGAATGTATATTTTTGAATATGAGTAGTTCATGCGTTAAGTAAATGGACAATCTACCATTTTAATGAATTTATAATCATTTTCCTTAAATGTTCATAAATAAAGTGCCTTATTAACATCTTACAAAGAAAAATATGAAATAAAAAATCTAGTGAAGGAAAAAGAGTATATATATCTCGTTATATGCTTTAAATGTTGCCTCATAAAAGATTTTATCAGAAAAATTCAATTTGTACAAAATCATGATTAAGACAAAAGAGTGCAATGTGTATATTACCTCCCCCCCCCCCCCACAACCCCCAACATGAAAACTTTATTTAATATTTTGGAAATAATGCATTTTAATCTTATAGCTCATCAACTTTTCAAATATGATGTTGGCGATACCATAAAAATAGATCTACAAGATCATTACTTAAACAAATCTATTGAACTTTTATCTCACCATTTTGTTCAAGATCATGCGTGAAAAAGAACTTTGATAATGTATTTTGTCTGATCTCCTTTAATGTATCCTCCTTCAATTGATTTATACATGTTATATTATCTTTGTACGTGGTGATTGAAGTATTCTTTTTAAAAAGACACATACTTTATTAATATAATTAGTCATTGATCTCAACCAAATACACTATCGACTTGCTTCATGAATGACTATTATTGCTACATGATTTTGATGAGTGCCTACTAGTGCTTGCTTCATTGAATGTCATAATATTATTATGAGTTTACCCATAAATAAATAGTTTGTTTAAGACCAAACTTTACGCAGATTGGATAAATACTTTACATTTGCTTAACTATCATTTCTGACTTGAATTCAGTGAAATAAAATAAACTTATTATAAGGCCCCATAAGTTAGGAAGTCAAAAAATGGACGAAAACGTTGAAACTGAAAAATTGCAGACACGAGTACAAGCCCCAATTATGGCTCATGGTTCAAGTCACAGTTCAAAAAAGGTCTGGTGGATGGAATCTGCCAGGTTGAAAGATTGGTTAAGTGTGGGAGTGATTTTCGAGGGATATTTATGGTCCACAAAAGGAACTACGGACTGTAAAGAGGAGTTTATAGAATGGGATCAAGGTTGATCAAAAGTTAGTTTCTAAACTTGAATTTACGAACAAATAAGACAAGTTGTATTCTTGTTTACGAGCCATAAAATGGCCTTATAAATGAGATCCTGATTGAAAATTTTTTCTAAGTATGAAAGGATTCTACGAAAGGGATCTACGACCCGTAAATCCTTTTATGAGTCATATGAAACTCGTAGAGTGAGTTTCAGAAGGCCAAAAATGTAATCAGGATAAAATCTCATATTTATAACTCATGACCCACTCAGTCGTGGTTTGGGTCAGACTGATTTTATTGAAGGATATTTTCGTTCTTCCCTGTGTCCTAAGCCCAATATCATGTTGTTTTGGAGCCTAAATCTACCCATATCAATCCCCTACCCTAACTTGCACTCTTATTCACTCTCCCCTCCAAATCTCTCAAATTTTCTAAGGTAAAAATCCTCTCCAAGACAAGAAAAAAAAGCTGAGGTTTCATCAAGCCCTCTTCGAAATTTGAGTTTCTTTAGGCTTCTTAATCAGGTATGCGGGTTTAATTTGTAGATTAATTTCATCCACAAAATCCAACAATGTTTCATTTTATCTTTTCTCTTAAGTTATGAATTTTTTAGATTTTCATGAGTCTTCTTTAAATGATGATGCAATTTGTGATGTATTTTCAATTATATGAAATATATTGATACAATGATATGACATGTTATGATTTATGATGGTTTCAAGATGAATTTCATGATGGTTCTATGTAGGATTTTGAATATTTAAAGTGGACTATTAAGAATGATTTTTAATGGATAAAATTCCATCATGTTATTGGATATTACTCTTTTGAATTGTATGCTTTTAAGTTCACTTGCATAAGCCAACTAAGTTTTAAGCTACGCTTAAAGAAAAAGTATATTATGAATGATATAGGCTTTCCCATTTGAAGTTTATGAAAGCTAATGAAAGTTTATAAAGTCTTTAAGATGCCCTGATGTAAAGGATAGTGAAAGAATAATCCTCATCAAAGATGGACCCTCATGTGAAAGGACAATTCTCACTTCAGTGGAATCCTAAGTTAATGAGCTAGTCCTATGATGCTAAAGTTATGTTTCAAAGTTTATAAATGTCTATGTATATGATTATGTTATAATATTTCGCTGGACTTGACATACCACCGAATGGGGCATTAAGGTTGGGTTTGGTAAGGAAACTTTAGTAGCAATCTCTTGTCTCATTAATTATGTGCCACCAAAGAAGCCCTTGTAGGCTAAGTCTAGTGGATCCACAATAGCAAAATTAGAACTAAGATATACATGCTTAAGTTGATGGAGCTCCACCCGGCAAGTGGTCTCACCATGCCAACGTAGGGAGTTATGTTAGATTTCATGTAGTAGTTCGCATGGTCATAAATGTCGGTTACAGTCTCCTCCACATAATTATGTATATGATGTACATGTTACTTCAAAGTATGTTCTCTATAATGCATTGATCCTTTATTACATTTTGAGCTTCATTCTTTGCTTATGACTATGCATCCATGATGACATTACAATTTCATGCATGATGGTATTACAATTTCATGAATGATCACATTGTAATTTCATATGTTTTATTTACATCCCATATACTTAGTACATTCCAAAGTAGTAACATATATTTTGCCTACATAATATCATCATGTAGGAACTAACACTTCTCCTCTTCCCTCGGCACGTGGCTAGATCTTGGGATGTTGAAGACTAGTAGTTGGTGAGTCCTCTAGTTCGGAGACAATCACCCATTTTCTTTCAAGCTTACAATATTGAGAATTCACTTTCTATGTTGCATTCTCTTTTGATAGATTTCACTTAAGGGTGAGCTTTGAGCATGTCTTAGTCCCCGTCAAGTCTTTATTCTAGATGGTATTTTCAGACAGAATGTATGAAGTATTATGTTGGATTTCTCTTATGAATTTATGTTAAATATCTCTTAGTCCTACTTTTCATTTTTAAATTTCACTTTATTTTGATCAAATGCCTATGAATGCTAAGAGGCTTGGGTGAAGTACCTTTGGGTCCCTCATTTGTTGTGTTACAACTAGGCCCTAGGCTTGGATCATGGCACTCATATCCATGATTCTTTGAAAATATCTAAATATGTGCTTAATGTCATTTCAATGTCTTCTTATTGGGGAGGATCTAGGTCTTGCCAATAGAGTTACAGAAAAATAAATATTTGATCAGTACTAATAGCAAGGTATATCAGTGTTTTGATTGCATATAGAATTTTATCACTATGAAACCCTTCATCCTTCTCTTGAAGTTGAAATAGATTTTTATTTATGTGAAGAAATCCCACAATCATTGAGGTACTCAACGAATGTGATTTACTTATATAAAGTCGCTGTAAAAATTTTCATTTGTATATTGATTGATGGAAAAATGTTATATTTGTCAAATTTTGTAAGCCAAGACAAAATTTTATCTTATCAAGTTTTTTTATTTAAAATTTCATTTTTAACACCCAATAGCTTTTGAAAACTCTTTAAGCACGTTGATGAGTGTATTTTATACACTCATTTCTTACTCCTTTCTTATGATTTTGTGTTGTTAATTTTATAACTTGAGACTAATTATGTTTTAAATGGTGTATATTTTAGGTGCATATGATGAAAATATAGTTTTGCTGAGAAGAATTGAGATTGAAGCTTAATTAGAGCAAAAAGGAGCTGAATTGGAGACGACATGTATCTTACAACAACTACTCTCCACGAACTCCCACAGTACTAGCGCATTGGTGGAGCACAGAAAGACAATTATCTGCGATCGTGGAATGCTGAGGCGTGAACGCAGAGTGTTAAGTTAAGTTGACCTTCGCGAACGCGGAGTACTTAGGCAACTAGTGTCAGGGCAGTTCAAAAATTTCACCATTTTAGTCTCAATTCAGATATACACGCACTCCCAACCCTTTTTTTTTTTTTAGACTAAGATTCATTGATCACTGAACATATCTAGAATAGAATTCATATAACTTTGGAGAGAAGAAACACACCTTAGTGAAGATTTTAGTTTAGTGTGAGGATTTCGAGTAAGATTTCTACAAATTGTTGAGTGGATTGAAGGGTGTGAGCTTTACTCATATTTATCTTTCACTCACTCTTTTTTTCCTTATTCTTAAATGCATAATTTGTAGATTTAATTGAGTTTGGATGTTAATTGATTTATGGGTCTTGATTAATCTTCTTGCTTTCATGCTTAGTTAGTTGATGATTTACTTGCAACTCAAATGGGTTTCTCCCTAAATTGCTTTGATTTGATTCAATTGATGTATATTTTTGTGCTTACCTACATGTTTAACTTATGATTTGAGGTTGTGAACTTGAATCTAGTTTTGATCTTTAATTATTGCTTTAATTAGAGTTGTTGAAGCAGGGGGTTTGCATGATAGTTATGGGTTTATATGTTGAGGTTCTTAAAATGGGCTTAACGACTAAGGTCTTGGGAGTTTTCCTCATAAGGTGCTCAAGCCAGTCGTGTTTTTGAGTGGCTCACATGAGAGGCCATTACAAGCTCTTGCGAAACACCACATTGTCGTAATTAAAGTGTGGTTACAAGCAACCTAGCCTACCCATAGAGTAATTTGATGCTAAATGTGATGAATCGATTGAGCTTTGATTGATTTTGATATCCCCTATCCTTGCTCCCTTGCTTGATTAATCCTTATCCCATTTTCCCTTAGGAGTAGTTTTAGCTTAGTTCTTCACTCCCCCCCTCCCAACTAGTTAGAACTTGCTTGGTATTCACCCATCGAATCAAGATTAGTAGCTATCGATCCTTGTCTAAGTAAATCATCGACACATTATTCCCTAAGGGATTCGACCCTAACTCTAAAGTTGGATAAATATGATGATGACGATCGTCCCTACGTCCATTGGTGATGTAGACTTGAACGTCCATCAAGCATCTACAATTTTCAAGTCATCAACATATACAACTTTTATAAAAAATTTAGATCGTGAAACTCTTATAAAAATGCAATAATAAATAGTATCATTTTTGTATCCTTGGCATGATTGTTTCAATTCAGATAAGAATTCTTGAAACTTTATTGAATAATTTTTTTAATACTTTTATATACTTCAAGTATCTTGAATGCTTTAAGGATTTTCACATATTCTTCATTTCTATCTAGACATGACAATTATTTATTATACACATTAAAATTTTTCATATATTGTTAGATCAAAACAAAATTCATTGTATCCATCACAAGATAATATATATCACTTGTTAGGACCTGTAATTTAACGTAAACCCCGAACGTCCTCAATCGGATCGAATTAATTAATTTTGGGACCAATTGTGGAATTTTGTCT
>JAABOM020000096.1:11196674-11239301 GCA_011800125.2 Solanum clarkiae
AATTTTTCGAGTCAAATATTTTCAAAAGTTAGTCAAACACTTAATCGTCGGATAACCGCATTTAGCGGCCATTTCAAATGAGTAAAAACCTTCTTGAAATGGAAATGTGAACTCGAACTCATTTCTTTGAATTTTTAAAAGATTTTCTGTTAGTCTTTTAAAATATTTTAATGGTTTTCTAATTATTCATAAAATTAGGTGGCGACTCTGTGTCTTTTCGAATTTGAAGAATTAATTTTGCTCAAATTAATTGAGTTTAGATTGATTCTCGATTTCCGAACAATTTTTAATTTATTTTCATTTTATTTTTTAAGCCGGTAATTTTCGGCATAACAAAGATTTCATCACATGAAGATGATTAAATGGAGATACGTGCATACGCTATGGCTTAACAGTTAAAGAGTGAAAAATAATCATTTAAAGAACAAAAACGTGATACCCTTTAAAGAAAATGAAGGGATATGGAAACTTGAAGAAATATTTCTTAGGCTTTGGATACTTTCTATACACATGAGTTTAACAATAATAAACAAGTGAAAGACATAAACAATTGATGAATTGATTAAACGTTTGAAAAAGAGAGAAAGTGATCAGATTTTGAACATTTGAGTTCTATCACTAAATCAAATGTATCCGAAAAAGAAGAGCAAAGCAGTCGAAGCATGCACATCCTTGCACATGAATCAACAAAAGAGATATCTTTAAGAAGAGCAAGAAAAAATCTCAAAATATTAAGGACAATATCATAGGGACAAAGCAGTGCATATTAGAGCCAAATGGCAACTATGTTTGACCTAATTTCTATTTCAATGGGATACGTAGGCGCCACACCGCTCAGTCATATTCTTCATAAGATTTTCATTCCTCTTTGTAATAAAAAACTGGGGCAGAAATGATTTTAGAGGGTGTCCACCAAAAAATTCCCCTTTCTTAATAGATGGAGGGGTTATTTATAGGGGAAAATTTAGAGGTTTTGGGGGGAATTTGAATTCAAAATTCAAACCTTAGAGGGACGTTGCTGGGTCTTCTGGCCATTCTAGCTTGCTGCTCAGTTGTTGTCATGTTGTTTTGCTGCTCAAAAAGTAGTTGTTTGGTCGATGTCATTATTTGGTTGTCGGTTTGTTTGGAAAAGGGTTAAAGATTGAGCAGACGTGTGAGAAAGAAAAAGAGGAAAGAGGGCACACATGACTGAAAAAGTAAAAGAGAAAGGGTGAAAAAAGTGTGTGAAAGAATGGGGAAAACATGTATATAATTGTTATGTGGTTGATGGGTTTAAAATTGAAAAGAGTGGGCTAGACTTTAAGATTTGGCTGGAAATTTGGTTCAAAATTAGATTGAAGGACAATTTTGGCCTATTGGAATTCAAAAGATAGCCAAATTGTACTAACTAATTAATTTGACTATAAGATGAATTCAATATTAATCAGTTAGAGAGTTTTTTAAAATCAATAAAATAAAATAGTTAACTGAATTACGAACTTATATATATATATATATATATATATATATATATATATATATATATATATATATATAAAATTCACAATTAAACTAAAATGATTAAAAATCTTTTGAAATGATTTTTAAAAGTATTTTGATATAATTAGAAATTATAAGACTTACTACTAAAAAATTATTCAAAAAAATATTTTTTCATATTTTCCGAGGAATTACTTTAAATCATTGAAAAAATTCAAGAAACTCAATAATTAATTTATATTGTGGAAGGTAAAAATTGGATATCAACATACCTCAATAACCACATTGAGTGGTTTGCACCTCAATTGCCTCTCTCGGGAGGTAGTAGGCTCGTGTTACCATGAATGGGGGATGTGTACCCCAATAACCACGTTGAGGGGTTTGTACCTCAATCGCCTCTCCAAGGGGGTGTTAGGCCTTGGATATTCTACATTGATGGTTACTTCTTACACACGTATTATGTTCTACGTAAGCATAGTTTACTCTAAGCATCATCCATGCATGCCATATTGCTATATGCTTATTCATTGCCTATATTTATGCATTTCGATTATGTTGTGTATCTCTTGTCACATTGCATCTTACATACTTAGTACAATCAAACGTAATAACACATACTCCATACCTACATGATAATACAATGTAGGAACCAGAGCTCTCATTGATTCTCCTTGCCCAGGAAATATAAATTGGCTACCAAATATCTTTGGAGTATTCGCCATGACTCATTTTGTCCCTGAATCTCAAAGTTTTCCACAAAAAACAATTATATTCTTTTTGTCAAGTTTTTCATAGTTCTTGATATCATCAAGATGGTCTAGACTAGCGACTGTAGCGAACGTATTATTTTTTTTTTGTAATTCTAAATATGCTTGTAGTTGTCCATATAATGGACTATCTTTTGAAATATCTTCTAGGTGAATAGAAGGAGATGAGGATGAAGATGCTTCTCCTCTAGATACTGGGGAGTTTATCAAACTCCTTCCTCCCAATCGTATAACTGGACGAGTATTTGTTGAGGATGAGGATCCGTATGACGATCTCCTACATTGGATGATTTTGTTTTGCCTCTTTCATCTCGTCCTCTTCCTCTAGGAAACCATGGAGGTGATCCGTCCATACTATAAATATAACATTATTTATTAGTCGAAAAATCAACAATCCGAGGTATCAAAGTCGTGGAATCGTTGCCTAATTTCATCTTCAATATTGATTTATTTATAAGTGAAAATAGAAAAATCCATGTCTTCAGTTATCATCAAGATAATAATTATATCAAGTATAAGGCATTGCGTGTCCATACATAATAACAGTACCTTTAGAATGGTGATAAGAGTTTTATCGCTGAAATAATTCATGAATCAGTTTATTGTAGATATTCTCTGGATAAAAATCAGGAAGAGAATTATCATTCCCTTTTTATACTGTATTTCAAAATCAAAAGGTGCTAATTGAGCTTGCCACCTTGAAAATATTAATTTAGAAGTATCATGCTTAAAATCTTTATCAAACACGTATTTAAAAGATTGAGCATCAATTTTTATCAAAAACTTGTGGTTATACAAATTCATCTTGAAATTTTAAAACACATTTAACAATTGTTAATATTTCATGTGCTACAGTTTCATATTTTTTCTGGGCTTCTATCCATTTTCCAGAGTGATATCTTATCAGATATTCACATTTATCATGAGGATTAACATATTTTAATATTCCACTATAACAGATATTAGAAGCATCAGTCTCAATAATTTTTTGCCAATTGGGATTAGCAAGAGTCAAACCTGGAAAGGCTTTAACTCTTCGCTTGATTTGCTGAACTAAAGAAGTATGTTGTTCTATTCAAGAACCTTTATAACCTTTTTTTAACTTATCATATAATGGGGCTAACACGAGATAAATTTTTACAAAAAGGAGAAATATAATTTAAGGCTTCCCAAAAATCTTTTAAGCTGAGTCCTGTCAGTTATAACATCAGAAAATTTAGAAGCAAAATCAATAGCTCTTTGAATAGGGGTAATCTTTCCTTGACAAATATTATGTCCTAAAAATCTTACTTCAGTTTGAAACAAACGCATTTTTGGTTTTGATATTACCAAACCAGTTTGGGTCACAATTTTCTTAAAAATATCAAGATGTTTAACATGCAATTCAAATGTTTTAGAAAATATAAAAAATGTCATCAATATAAACAATGATGAAATCCATATAAATATTGAAGATATCATTTATAATTTTCTGAAATTCAGAAGGGGCATTTTTTAATCCAAAGGGCCTAACATTCCATTCATATTGCCCAAACGGGACATTAAAAGCAATTCTATAAGTATGCTCTTTAAAAATTTTGAATTTCCCAATATCCTGATTTTAGATCAAATTTTGAAAATATATTGACATCATAAAGTCGAGATAATAAATCCTTTTTATTTGGAATAGGATACCTAACCCATTTTAAATGCTTATTTAAAGGTTTGTAATTTATTACCAATCTGGGAACTCCACATTCCTTTTCAGCTGCATTATTAATATAAAAAGCAGTACAAGACCAAGGAGATTTAAAAGGCTTTATCAATCCATTTTGTAATAAATTATCAATATTTTTTTTGCAGAATTCAACTAATTCAGCATTAATCTAGCAAGGTCGAGATTTTGTAGGAATATTATCCTCAAAAAAATTATCTTCATACGAAAAATTTATTTTTTTCGATTCCAAAGGCACTAGGATGTTCGACACAAATATCAACAGCCATTTGTTCATAAATCAATTTAATTTTTTCTTCTACTTTAGCATATTTTATTGTATCACAAATATTCATGCTAAATAATTTAAGTTATAAAGAGTCAACATGTTTTTGCTTTATATCAACCAAAATATTTATATCTCTAGTTATTGGACTAGTAACAAAGGCGAATGAAATTTCTTTACTATTATATTTGGCAGAAAACCCATTTCATCTAACCATGTAAATGGATAAATAGCAGTAGTAAAGGAATTCCAAGTACAATTAGAGGATTTAATTGAGTTCTAACCAAAAAGAAAAAGTGAGGAATGCATACTTTATTTTGGCAAATATGGGTATTTGAAAGTTTATACTCTATATGTAGAGCATCACCAGAAGCTGATCTAACCACATAAGTAGTTTTTTGAAAATATTTTGAAGGAACTAATCCTTTCTAAATGCAACTAACATCTGCACCACTATCAATCATAGCCACATTAGTTATAGAAAATTGATTATCAATCAAGATTGTACATGTAATGTACTATTTTTAAGCACTTATAACTTGCATCATACCAAGAAAGAAATCATTCTTAGATTCAAGAGATTTTTGAAAATCATTCTTTTCAGAAGCGATACTTTTACAATGAGGTTTTTCGGGAAGAGAATTATTTTTCTCCGGTTGAGAAATTCGATGATCACAAATCCTTTGATTTTATTTAAGAGATTTAATCTCCCTTTTCAAATTTTCAATCTCTATTTTTAAATTATCAAAATTAGTATCTCTAGTTACCTCGGATGTAGATCGCTTAACCATCTGGCGATATACTTCTGCTATAGTATAGGGCTGAGAATACTTATAATTTTTGATTGTTAAAATTATAAATTCTTGAAGTGTAAGTAGAAGATTTTGAATCAGAGGTTGTGGCAATTTGTAAAATTTTGCTATGAATTTTGTCATCTGTAACTTCTTTTAAAAGTTCTATTACGTTATCATATATAATAGTATTCATATTCAAATCTTCAAATTGAGATTGTAATTTATAAAATGCATCTTCAGAAATACCTCAAAATAGAGCTCAATCTGATGTCCAAAATAACACCAATCAATCCAACAACAAACTACACTTCCTTTTGGAAATTAAATAATAGGACAGTAGGTTCTATAATAATTTTTTTCTCAAATGCAATCCAACCAAAAAATTCTGATACCACCACAATGACCGTCTAAAAAAAATACCCAAAGCAGACCCAAATTCACTTAATTCAATCCAAAATGATCAATTAATCACTTTTCAAAATTTTTGATGATAAGCTTCAACATACAACAACAAAACAGAAAAACTTACCTTGAATGACATACTACACACAATTTCTAATACTTCTACGATGTTCTCCTCAAATTTTGCGTAGGTTAGCCTTTTTAATCACCTGATTTGGCCTTGAAAATGAAGAAATTATCCCAATTTGAATTTTTCTTCAATTTTGGTCGAATTTTGGAAATTAAATAAATGTATACAACCTCACTTTACTCTCTGTGATCGTTGTGAACAATACCCCGCAGTTGTAGAGGTCTAGGAAAATGACCTCCGCGAACTCGGAAGGTCCTCCACTAATGCAAATGGTCAATTGCCTATGCACCATGGATGTGGCCTACTGGCCTGCAATCCTGGTGCATAGCACAGCTGGCCCCCAAGGATGCGGCCAAGGGCTGGGATTGGAGAATACTATAGGGATGCACTAGTTATTAAGTCAAGTTGATTTTTTGATGGAGTGTCTAGAACTTGTTCAGAACCTTGTGCATGCAAACGTACTATGCAACCTCAAAAAAATTGATGTTCAAAATTCAACGGCATAGTTAAAATTTTCATACAAGTTCATTATGATTAAACATGGGTCCCATTTTTCAAAATCATAATTGGTCTATTTCCACCGAGGGTTCCAAAATGAATCTGGAAGACTCAAAAATCGAATGAAATATTGTTCTAAATCAAACTTGATGTTTCAAAGCTAATTATTTTGTCAAATTTCTATATGGGCATGTTTTTAATGAATATTGACCAAAGTCAACTATTGGCCAATTTTGAAGGCTAAAATGCAAAGTTTGGTACAAACTCTCATTGAAGACTTGAATACTTAAACCGACTATGCTTCTAGAAAAATTTAGCTATTTCATAGTTGATGAAATTGTTAGAATTCCGTTCCGAGGCTATTTACCAATATTTTACTTCAAAACTAGACTTTTCATGCTTTGACAGGCCTTCCAACATGGATAACTACATAACTTCCAAATGAACAACCAAGCAAATGAACTATCTGGGCTAGTAGGTCATAAAGGACCTGGGGTCGCTATAAGAATGCCCTAACTGATGAAAAATGGGAGAAAACATAGAAATAAGCTCGAGGGTCATCACAATATCCACTACTACAAAACTTTCGTCCATGAAAGTAAGGATAAAGACATACCTGAAAACTCAAACAGGTTAGGGCATTTCTCCTATATGTCCCGCTCGGCCTCCCAGGTGGCCTCCTCAACTAGGCGATGCTTTCAGTGGACCTTAACCATAGGTATAGCTCTTGAACGAAGATGTTTGACATCTCTGGCTAATATAGCTACTGCTCCTTTATAAATATCAAATGATTATCTAGCTAAACTAAGTTATACTATATAACATAAGAATCATGTGGCACATACCTGCATAGTATCGAAACATGGAAAATCACAACTGAATATACTAGAGGCAAGGTTAACTCATAAGCAACTGCACCAAATCCCCTCAAATCTCAACTGGACCAATATATCTGGGGCTAAGCTTACTCTTCCTTCCAAAACTCATCACTCCCTTTAAGGGTGATACTCGTAAGAACTCTCAATCTCCAACATAAAAACACAGAGGACAGTGTCTACAATCAACATAAACTCTAATGTCAGCTCCGGAATGTCCTCAATCTATCCCAGATCACCCAAACATGGGATACAACCTCCTGAAGCAAGTCTAAGCTATATGGTCTAGGCTCTGCAGAGTCAAATCAACCAGTAAGAATATGAGAACGCCTACCATATAACTCCTCGGATGAGGCCTTCATAATACTTGAATTGTAGTTATTATTGTATGCAAACTTCGCCATGGGTAAGAACTAATCCTATTGACTGCCAAAATCTAATATATAGGCTCGTAGTATATCCTTAAGGACCTAGACAATATGCTCTAACTAGCCATCGATTTATGGATGAAATATTGTACTAAGATCAACTTGGGTGCCCAACTCTCTCTCAAAAGCTCTCCAAAAGTTGGTGATGAATTGTGGATCCGTTCTAATACAATGGATATTGGTACCTCATGAAGACAAACTACCTATTATTACCGCTTATGACTGTAGAAAGACCGAACTGGAAGGAAACAAGTTGATTTTTTTCGCCGATCAACGATGAGCCAAGTACTATCAATACCTTTGGAAGTCCAAGGAAAACTCATCATAAAGTCTATAGTGACTTGCTCCTACTTTTACTCGGAAATGATTAACCTCTAAAGCTTTCCACCGAGTCTCTAATGCTTGGCCTTTACCTTCTGAAAGCTAAGACAGTGAGATATATAATCAATTATATCTCTTCTCATACCATCCCACTAGTAGTACTACCTTAAATCACGATACATCTCCATTGTACCCAGATGGATAGAATATCTAGAACTATGAGCCTCATGTAGAATCAACTGTATCAAGCCTCCAACTCTGGGAACACATTGAACATTAAATCTGAGGACCGAATCTAAGCCTATGGTATCTTGGCCATCATTATCCTGTAAAACTCGATCTCTTAGGCCGCTAACGCCTCATCGTCATCTTGTCTAGCATGGATCTGATCAAATAGAGAAGATTGAGCTCCAATGAAGGCAAAAACTTGTCGGAGTTTAAAATATCCAATGTAACTATCCTACTGGATAAACATTGGATGTCCAAAGACAAGGGAGTGCTAAGGGGCAAATAAGATAAGCTACCCAGACTGATCGCCTTTCAGCTCAAGGCATCTGCAACAACATTAACATTACTTAGAAAGTAAAGGATAAAGAGGTCATAATCTTCTAACAACTCAATCCAACATCGTTGCTTAGAATTCAAATCCCTCGGACTCATAATATACTGCAGTCTAGGATGATGTGTATATATCTTAGAATGGAAACCGTATAAGAAATGCCTTCATATCTTAAGCTCAAAAACTATCTCCACCAACTCTAGATCATGAGTAGAGTAGTTATGTTCGTGATATCTCAATTGTCAAGAGGCACAAGCAATAACTCAACCTCGCTGCATCAAGACATATTCCAGGACAATTCTTGAGGCATTATAATATGCGGTAAACCTTTTGTCCTCAACTAAAAGAGTCAGAATAGAAGCGGTAGTAAGCAACTCCTTGAGACTCAAAAAGCTAGACTCACACTCCTCATACCACACAAAAGGAACACCTTGGCGAATCAATCGAGTCTATAGTGCAACAATAGTAGAGAACCCTAAAAAAACCACCTTTAATACGTAGCCAAACCAACAAAACTCCTAACCTCAGTAATAAGTGTGGGCCTATCCACTATAATGCCATCTTCATATAATAAATAGCCTAGAAATGCCACAAACTCTAACCAGAACTCGCACTTAGAAAACTTCGCATAAAGCTAGTGATCCCTCAATGTTTGAAGTGCAATCCTCAGGTAATGGACATGTTGCTTATGACTTCATGAGTATACCAAGATGTCATCAATAAATACTATTACAAAGGAATCTAGATATAACCTGAATATACGAGTCATCAGATCCATCAAAGATCTGGGGGCATTAGTCAACCAAAATAATATACAGGGACTCATAATGTCCAAAATAAGTCTGGCGGTCTTAGGAATATCTATTGTTTTAATCCTCAACTATTTATAAACGGACCTCAAATTAATCTTTGAAAATATTGTGGCTCTCTATAACTGATCAAATAAGTCATAACTATGACATAAGGGATAATAGCTTTTCACTGTCACCTTATTTGGTTACCTATAATAGCTACACATTAAAAAGATCGCGTCCTTCTTCTTGGCCACTAGAATAGGAACATCCCAAGGAGAAACACTCATCCACTGATTTGGAAGACCCTGAACTTGAACTCGAAACTCTTTAATCTCGTCATGGCTATCCAATAAGGAAGAAGAGAAATAGTCTTGGTGCTCGACTTCAAATCTATGGTGAATAAACATCCCTCTATAGAGGAAATCAACGAGAAACACATCTAAACACTCGCAAACCATCAAAGCTGAATTTATAGAAGGAACCTTGGCTGACATATCACGAACATGGACCAAATATGCTAAACAACTAGTAGCAACCAACCTTTGGGCCCGGACATAAGAAATGGTATCGATTGCTGTGTGGCTAATAAATCCCTACGACATCACCAGAGCCATATCAACGATGGCTAAAGTAACAGTTTTGGCATAATAATACAAAACTACATGATAAGGAGCCAACCCGTCCATGCCCATAATGGTATTGAAATCATACATATCCATTAAAATCGAGTCTTCCCAGGTACTCTGCCTTTAAATATTAACTACACATGATCTACATTCTAAGATCAAATAAAGTTGAGGATGGCTACTAGCATAAAATAATTGTATATATGTTAACGTAATCTGGCACCTCAATATTTAACTGTGCACTGAAATAAATAGCATTTAGCTATGAGTTATAATGAAAAACACCATTCCATCACTAATGAATGATGGATTAGCTACAGAATCATAGTTTGCTTGCTAAAATATTGAGGAAAAAATAAATGTCTAAAATAGTGACAAACTAGCGATACAAAATTTAATTTGTCAGTATAATTTGGTGTCAAAAGTCGGCGCCTTTATTTCTATACGGAATTGGGGATATTTGGAAAATGAAAAATTCTTTTTAAAGTCAGCGAGATAGATTTTAATGATGAATATTTTATTAAATTAATCATATTACTTTTTATTATATATTTTTAAAGTTAATTCTAGCCATGAACTTAAATTTCGTCGCCAATCCATCATTATTTTTTAATAGAAAAAGTTAACTCTAGCAACGAATTTAAATTTCATTATCATATCCATCGTTATTTTTTATAAATATAATTTTAGGGCACATTAGTTCACCACAAACACAACAAACAATTAGAGAAAACATAATAAGTCTCTCAAATGCACCATCTGAAAATTTTATTAAGAATTCTCATTTGCGACTTCTCATCAAATATTATGTGAAAATCAAAAGGTAACTTCTAGCATAATTTCATAGTTTTAACTTTTTCCCCCCTAGATTTCCTTTTTCATCTCCTAGGGTTTTGATTATTCTATTTAGTTGTTGAGTTTGACTGTTTCAAAGTTAAACTTAAGAAAGCCATTTCAAGTTCTTTTGAACAGATTTGTAAGATCTCTACTTACTATACTATCCCTTAATTCCTTTATCTGATTGTGAGGGAATGTGCAGATTATGTTGAGGTGATGATGAGAAATCTGAGAAAAGCTGTAACAGAGGGTTGATGAGAGCCTTTACGACTTGCATCAAGCTTTACGACTCGTAAAAGAGCTTTCATATAGTATTACAATGTTTCAAACTATAGGGTCATCTTACCTACGAAAAATAATTATGACCCATATAAGATCCCATGACTTGTAGTGGATGGTTTCATGGCTGGTTCTAGTGTTTATATTTTGGGGCCCTTGCAGCTACAAGGGGTCAGTTATGACTCGTAATGCGGACTACGACTCGTAAAATGTGATTTCATAAAGGCTTCCAGTGATTCAAGATTTTAAGACTCCCTTTCTAAGAGGAGTGGTTACGACTCGTAGTGAGGCCTATGAGTCCTTATCGGTGATTCGTAGACCCTTCTGGCTAAGTCAATGAGGGATATTTTTGTCCATTTTGACCCCTTTTCCATTAAATCCTACATGGTTTTTGGCTTGTATAAAGCCTTAAAATGAACCCTAGGCCATTCATATTCATTCCACCCCTGAGGGTTTCTTAAGAGCAAAGAGGAGAAGAGAAGGAAGCTAGGGTTTTGCAATCCAAGAGCAAGAGTTGGTTCATGATCTATTATTCTTTGATTGCCAGGTATATAAGGCTTACCAAAGCGTGAAATCTTTCCTTCACACACCCCTTCCTATTCTTGAGCCAAGATTTGGGGAAAGAGTTGAGGTTTGAGAAATCTTATTATTTTGATATTGAAATTCTTGCATTTATCATGAGACCTTGTTCTATTATATGAGAAACTTTCTATATTGCATGAGTATTGATGTGAGATGTATACATGTATTTCCCCCACTAATAGCATGAACCCTAGTTTACATGATTTCATGGAATTTTGCATATAAATTGAGCATGTTGAGTTGAGTAAATTGAGCATATGGAGTTGAGTAACTTTACTATATTGGGTTGAGTGGATTGAGCATGTTGAGTTGAATGAGTAGAGCATAATTGAGAATGAGGGACTTTTGTATTGAGTTGCATACATTTCTACACATGAAATCTTGCTATGATGGGTTATTTGAATGAGTCTAAATGACAGTTTGAGTCTGGGTTGGGTGGATTGATTACATTGGTTAATTGGGTTGTTGAGCATTGAGATGAGATGAGATACCCCAACGGGGTTGAGTTTGAGTTCTTGACTGAGCATTGAGTTATGAGTTGATGATGAGTTGATTGATGAGTTGTCTATGTTTTAGTCTAAGGAGGACTATTAACCACCGAGGGTGATTGAGTAGCACCCTAGAACTACGTTTGCTAGCATAGGATAGTCATTTTAGCATAATAATGGCGACTCTTATCTTGCAAGTGGACACACTCTTAGGATCTGACTGAGCAAGGTTGAGGTTGATTTCCCTTTTTTGTGGCAAGTCAAGGCCGAGTGTGGCAACAATGCTGATTAATTATACATCACCTAATTAACGGTGGTGGAATGAGGAATATCGATTAGAGAAACTCCCAAGCAACACTGATTTGAGCATAAGATTTTTGAACTGAGTCTATTTTATTGAGCCTATTTTAAAAACATGATTTTTACCATAAAACTTCATTAAACTAGTTTAGTGTGAGTTATTGAGTCGAGGTGAGTGAGTCAAGTTTTACTTTTCTTGAGCTATTTTACATATCGGTATATTCCATGTAATGATATCCATTTTGGGCCTGCATCATTTTATGATGCAGATACAACAAATAAAGGACTTCAGCACACGCATAGTTGAGGCCCGGAATCGATACATTCTCAAGTTGATGAGCCCTTCAAGCCTTACAGAGAAGTCGTTCTATCTTCTTTTTAGTATTGAGTATTGTATTTCTTTGATTGGGGTGTTCATGGCCTGTCATGGAACTATCTAGACTGCTGAGTAGAGGCTTTGTAGACTGTGAGTATAGAGTATGGAGTTAGTGTATCTAAACTTATTCCTATTATGAAAACTATCATATATTAGGGATATGCATATTATCTACATATGAGGTCCCTATTTATTGAGTTATACTTTCGTTGATGAGATGATGTTATGATGAGGCCAAGTGGTTCACTCATGGACTAATAATAGTCTCTGGGTGCTAGCCATGCCAAGGGTACCCTCTGGTATCAGAGCACAGAGTTTAAGGGTCCTAGGGAGTCTATAAAGCCATGTCTAGTAGAGTCTTGCTGAAGAGAGTGTTATGCACCACCCTTCATAAGCAAGAGACTACAGAACATTAGGAAC
The DNA here is from genome assembly GCA_011800125.2 of Solanum clarkiae. Lineage (NCBI taxonomy): Eukaryota > Viridiplantae > Streptophyta > Magnoliopsida > Solanales > Solanaceae > Solanum > Solanum clarkiae. The sequence continues at coordinate 11,209,609 of JAABOM020000096.1, forward strand.
TGGTACCCTTACTTGTGATCTTAGTTTGTGAAATAAAGTGGAAACTCTATGAAATTCCCTTCTAATTTGTGGATTATGCGATTGCAGATCATGCCTCCAAGATGCACCATAACCAAATGCTTCAGCTAGCACTGCTGAGAACCCTACTTTAGAGATGCCTCCTCAAATGGAAATGAGGGGCCATGGTCGACCACCAAGGATTGTTGGTGTTCCTGTGACACCTACCACCCCACCTGCTCCTACTTCATTGGTTGACTTTAGAGGAGCCATTGCTATGCTCACGGTAGCTTCCTAGAGTGGGAATCAAGGTTCACAAACCACTAGTTCTAGCTCTCATGAACCCATAACTACCTCTAGATTGAAGAACTTTTTGAGGATCGATCCACCTGTCTTCACGGGGTGTAAGGTTGAAGAGGACCCTCAAAACTTCATTGATGAGATGTGGAACGTACTGAAGACTATGGATGCGATTGAGACTAAGGGAGTTGAGCTTGCTTCTTATCAATTCAAAGACGTGGACAATGTATGGTATAATCAGTGGGAAGAGAGTCGAGTGATGATGTTGAGCCCGATGAATGGGATGAGTTTAAGAGTTCCTTTCTCAATCATTTCTTTCCTCAAGAGTTGAGAGAGATAAAGGTTGAGGAGTTTGTGAATCCGAAACAAGAAGGGATGACTGTTAAAGAGTATAACTTGAAATTCATCCAGCTATCCAGGTATGCACTAGAGATGGTTTCGGATATGAGGGCGAGAATGTGAAAGTTCGTATCTGGATTGAGTAGAAAGGTGAAGAGTGAGTGCAAGGCAGCGTTGTTAATTCCAGGTATGGATATTTCCAGGATGATGGCTTATGCCCAATAAACCGAAGAAGATAAGAAAAAGGATATAGAGGAGCATTTAAGTAAGAAAGCCAAATCAATAGGGCCTGAGCCTACCTAGACTAAGAAATGTAAGGGAGATAAGTCATACGTTCAGAAGAGGACATCTAGCAATGCACCATCTTCAGCGAGTGCACCAGCCCCGAGCCAGAGATATGATCAGAGGTCCCAAGTTTAGCCAAACTTTAGGCCACAGGGTGCATAGTCTTAAGGAAGTACGACTCTTGGTTCTAAAGGAATGCCACCTTATGGGACGTGTGGCAGGATACATTTGGGAGAGTGTAAATATGGAGGAATTGCTTGCTACAAGTGTGGTCAATTAGGTCACTTTTAGAGGGAATGTCCAGTGTGGGGAAATAAGGCCCACACTTCTATTATAACACCACCGACAGAGGGTAATCAGTGAGGTGTTGCACCAGGGACAAGTAGTGGGACAAACCATGTATATGTGATGGGGAAACGACAGGATTAGGAGGTTGCACTAGATGATGTGATGGCTATGCTTTGAGTCCTTACCTTTCCTTGATATGCTTTACTTGATTCGAGTGCAGCTTGTTCATTTGTGATGCCATATGAAGCGAGTAGATTCGAGATTCTTCCTGAGAGCTTGCTTGAGCTATTTTCTATTTCTAATCCTATTGGTGATTTTATTCGAGTTGAGAGGATCTATAGAAATTGTGTAGTGTCCATCTATCACAGGGACACTCTTATCAATTTGATTGAGTTAGGGATGGTTGATTTCAATGTGATCCTTGGTGTAGATTGGCTTCATGCCTGCTATGCCTCGATTGATTGCGGAACTCAAATTGTCAAATTTTTCACGATCCAAGCCTAGGGCCTAGAAGTGACACGGCAAATGGAGAACCCAAAGGGACCCCAAACAAGCCTCCTAGCATATCATTACACATCCTTGCTCACAGAAGCAATAAAGCATCAATAAAGTATAAAAATAAAGGAAAAAAAGGCTAAGGAAAGTCTTTCATATCATAAAACATCAAAGAATCAAAGAGAGTCAAGCTCAAACATAATTATATAACTTGTCCAACAACACCTCTAAACATAGAACTTAGTGGAGGCCAAGACAAGTAATTAGGCTCACCCTCATAGTCAAAACATACAATAAAGAATAAAGAGTTCTTATATATAGAATAAAATAAAAGAATTGTCCCCGAAATTGAGGACTCACCAACTTGCTTTTTGAGATAGTACTAGCCACGAGGAGGATGAGGACGACTGTGAGAAGATCTAGTTCTTACATGGTAACATCAGATAGGCATAGAGTATGCATTAATACATTTGAATGTACTAAGTATGTAGATGCAATGTAACAAGGGATAGGCAACACAGTCGAAATGCAATATAATAAGCAACGGATAGCATAATAACAATATGACATGTATGAATGATACTTGAAGTAAAACATGCTTGTATAGGAAATATTACATGTGAAGGAAGATACCATCATCATAAACTAAGAAACTTAGTATTTAGACACCCAAGTAGACCACCCCTTAGAAGTGATTGAGGAATCAACCCCTCAATCGGTTGTTGGACATGACCACCCTCCATTGGAAGTGATTGAGGTATCAATCCCTCAAGTGGTTGATGGACATGACCACCCTCCACCGGAAGTGATTAAGGTATCCACCCCTCATTTGGTTGATGGCTTACCACCCCCATCCGAGGTGATTGAGGTATCAACCCCTTATTTTCTTGATGGCTTACTACCCCCATCCGAGGCGATTGAAGTATCCACCCCTCAGCTAGTTATGGTCAACTGACAACACTATAGATACATATCATGAAATTATCACATAAATACCATCCTTTCATCATCATGAAGTCACTTAACTCATATGCCAAACATTAGGCCTTCAACAACTCAACATACACTAACTGAATATTTTATCAAATACTTGGTAGATGTGAAATGCTACTATAAAATAATGCAATTCAAGAGTGAAATCATGCAAGTAAACTTGAAGTAAATTAACTCACTAATATTAGGTAATACCATCATGCAATATACATCAAAAACCCTTCATCAAGTCTCAAGATAGATCCAAGATTCATAGCTCAAAACATGTTCAAACAGTTACAATTTTATGAAAACCCAACATAATTCATAGTCAAATTCATAGAAAATAATACCCATTAGTAAATTGACCTAGAAACACAAAATTTGTGTAAAAAGGAATCTTGGGCACCATGGGTGAAAGAACTCAATGGTTGAAACCCACTTACGTTAGCTTTGGAGAATTCCTTGATGAAGATTGAAATGAGAACTTGAAGCTTGAGTGAAATCCTTAAGATCAGAAATGAGATTTGGCATTGGAATTTTGAGTAAAATGTTTTTCTAAGTGTTTGAGAGAGTATTGGGGAATGTCTTGTATAATATGAAAGTGAAATATGGCTAAGTATAGGTATTTGCACACATGGGAAGGCTTAGGCCCAAGACCTAAAGCCTTGAGTTGAAATAACAAAACTGGGCAAAAATAACAATGGTCTATGTCTAGTCCGCAATACGGACCTAACGCATAGGACAAATTTATACAGCTCCGTAATAGGTTTGTGTCACAGAGATGTTCCGGATAGCTACTGGAATTCAAAAATTCGTGAAAATCAACTTTTGCTATGGGTCTTCTAAAATTTGGATTATACCCATTTCACACTCTATTTTACCCCTGGACAAGAATATAAAGTCAGATTTTTGATATCATGTATGGACTTTGAGATACATGAGAATTACAATTATGGGCACTTTCGAGGCACATTTTCAGGCACTGTTTTTTAGGTCATTTCAAAATTTTAGTTTCCAAGTGAGCCTGTTATTGAGTGGAAGGGAGATTCTGTGGCTCCAAAGAGTAAGTTTATTTCTTACCTCAAAGCCCGAAAATTGATCTCTAAGGGATGTATCTATCACCTTGTGCAATTCAGATTTGATAATGTTAAGCCCCCTTCTCTTGAGTCTGTCCCGATTGTGAGCAAGTTTCCTGAGAATTTGCTTGGAGTGCCTCTGGATAGGGAGATAGATTTTGAAATTGTTGTCCTTCCTAATACCCAGCCTATTTCTATTCTTGCCATATAGAATGACCCCTACAAAGTTGAAAGAGTTGAAGGAGCAGTTGAGGGATTTGTCAGAGAAAGGGTTCATAAGTCTGAATGTCTCTCCATTGGGTGCTCTGGTCTTGTTTGTTCGAAAGAAGGATGGTTCTTTGAGAATGTATATTGCTTACCGTCAATAGAATAAGGTGACTATCAAGAATAAGTATCTCCTTCCGAGGATTGATGATTTGTTTGACCAACTTCAAGGATCCACTGTGTTCTCTAAGATAGACCTAAGATCGGGTTATCACCAGTTAAAGGTGAGGAAACATCACATTCTGAAGATGGCTTTTTGAACTCGATATGGTCACTTTAAGTTCTTGGTGATGTATTTTGGGTTAATAAATACACCCGCAACCTTTTTATATATGATGAACAGAGTATACAGAGAGTATCTTGACATGATTGTAATCGTGTTGATTGATGAAGTATTAGTATATTCTAGAGATAAAGAGGAGCATGCTAATGCCAAACACCTTAGGATCGCTTTGCAGGCACTTCGAGACAATGAGTTGTATACGAAGTTGTCTAAGTGTGAGTTTTGCTCAATCCATGGCTTTCTTTTCTGGAGATGGAATTCGAGTGGATACTCAAAAGATTGAGGTGGTTAGGAAATGGTCATGGCCTACCTCATCGACCAATATAAGAAGTTTTCTGGGATTACCTAGCTATGACTAGAGGTTTGTTGAGGGATTTTCTTTTACATCCACACCGTTAACTAAATTGACTTAGAAGAATGTCAAGTTTCAATGGTCTGACAAGTGTGAGAAAAGTTTCCAGAATTTGAAGACGAGATTAACTATCAAATCAATGTTGACCTTGTCAGATGTGACAGATGGGTTTTTGATCTGCTACGATTCCTAGAGGGTAGGATTGGGATCTGTGCTGATACAGAAGGGAAAGGTTGTTGTTAGTGCTTCTAGATAACTTAAGATTCATGAGAAGAACTATCCCACCCATGACTTATAGTTGGCAGCGATGGTGTTAGCTCTCAAGTTATGTCGCCAGTATTTGTATGGACCACATGCTGATATATTCACCGACCACAAGAGCCTGCAATATGTCTTCACCCAGAAAGATCTTAACTTGAGGCAGAGGAAATGACTTGAGCTGCTCAAAGACTATGTCATGAGGATCCTCTACCATCAAGGTAAGGCTAATGTGGTTTATGATGTTCTTAGCAGGTTGTTCATAGGAAGCACTGCCCGTGTGGGAGAAGAGAATAGAAAGTTAGCCATAGAGGTTCATAGGGTGGCCTGACTGAGAGTTAAACTAGATGAGTCAGGCGAAGGAGGAGTTCATGTGTAAAATGGATTGACATCATCTCTAGTAGTGGAAGTGAAAGAGAAACAAGACCGAGACCCAGTCTAATTATAGTTGAAGGAGGATGTGATAAGAAGAGAGTGATTGCTTTTGCCGGGGGGGAGATGGGGTATTGAGATATTGTCACGACCCAAGCCTAGGGCCTAGATGTGACACGATGAATAGGGAACCTGAAGGAACCCCAAACAAGCCTCTTAACTTATCATTAGACATCATTGGTCGCAAAAGCAATTAAAGACATAAAGAGTAAGAATAGGGGAAAAAGGGGACTAAGGGGAAAGCTTGAAGAACATCATAATCAATTGACAAAGAGTCAAAGCTCATATCATAGATGCATAGCATGTCCAACAAACACCTCCACTACGTAGATAAGAGCGAGGGCAAAGACAAAGCAACTGGGCTCACCCTCATAGTCAAGGAAGAGTGTATCAATACATAATAGGAGAAACGTAGATAAACATCCCCGGAATAGAGGACTCACCAACTAGTTTGAGTAGTACCGAACTAGCCACTTGGAGGAGGAGGATGATCAACTAGGGCTTCGGTTCCTATATAGTGATATCATGTAGGCAAGAGTATGCATTAGTACCATTGAATGTACTAAGTACGTAGGATGCAATGCAACAAGGAGAGGTATCATAATTGAAATGCATAACAATAAGCAATAGGCATAATATAATAATATGGCATGTGTGATCAATGCTTAAGTAACTCATGCTTATATAGGATATCATATGTGTAGAAGAGACCAAGCTAGATTCCCAAATTACAACCCCCTTGGTAGGTTGATGATGATATCACCCATCACCCTGGTGTGTGAGGTACAAACCCCTAATCCAGGTTAGTGATAATTTCACCTATCACCCTAGTGTGTGAGGTACAAACCCCTCATCTAGGTCAGTGGCAATCTCACCTACCACCCTGGTGTTTGAGATACTAACCCCTCAACTAGATTATCCGAGCTCTTAGTCCCCCCCTATTGGACATGGTCTATTGCAATACTTTATATAGATTATATCATATGTACAAGCTCATTTCATCATCACATAGTCATTCATATCATATCTCAAGCTTTGAACCTTTAATTCCTCAAGAAACCATAACCGGACATTTCATCAAACACTTGGCGGGTATGTAATGCAAGTATAAAACCATGAAATATAGAGGTAAAATCACGCAAGTAAATCCATTGTAAAACCATCAATCAACACCTTGCAATACCCTCAAGATATATACATCAAAATCCCTCATCAAATCTTACAACAGATCTAAGATTTATAGCTCAAAACATAACAAAACAGTCATAACTTTCCATAGCTTTAACATGGTTCATAGACCTGTTCATACTAGTAAACTCATTTTCAAATTCAACTTTAAATCATGCAAATCAAGTAGAAAGGAGGTCAGGGCACCATAGGTGGAAGGACCCAATGGCTAAAACCTACATATCTTATCTTTGGAGAAGCTCTTGATGAAGATTGAAAATGAAGGCTTCATGCTTGAAAGAAATCCTTAGATCCAGAAGAGGTTTTGAGACGAATTTAGGAGTGAAAAATATTGATTATTGTCTAAGTGAGTATTGGGGAATGATTTGGGCTGATATGAGGGTGAAATATGGCTACGTATAGGTAAAAGCACATTTGGAAAAACTTAGGCCCAAGACTTAGAAGTCTTACACCGACTTTAAAAAACAGGCACTTTTTTATACTGGTGCGTGTCGCATTAAGAACGCAGATTGCTAACCGAAATTCGCGCTTTGAAAATTCATAATTGCTAAACGTTTGCTCTTAAATTGGGGTTAGACCCTTATCCCCCTAATTTTGACCCCCTGAACAAGAATATGAAGTCAAAAATTCGATATCGTGCACGGATTTTGAGATACATAGAAATTATGATTTTGGGCACTTTCGAGGCACATTTTCGGGCACCTTTTGGGGTTGTTTCAATATCTCCCCCTTGGGAACATTCATCCTCGAATGTAAAAGAGAAGTTCAAGACAAGAGTGATCATAAACAAATCAGCCCCAACAAGAATGCAACATACATTTAAAACACCATTTCAAAAATCTCAACTTTATTGTAAAATCATCATAAATTTGCCAACTTAAACATGAATGCATGTGAAATATAAGACCTAAAATCATATAGGGTACTTAGAAATAGTACCTTAGGGTTGAGTAGAGTGGAAAAGATAAGGCCGCAACCTCCTTGTTTCTCAATCTCTTCACTTGCTACCCAAAATCTAAACCAGAACCTCCTCATAAGTCAAATTATCCTCAATAGCCCCACAACATTAAGAGGAACAATAGTATTAGGATCACACACACATTTCCTCAACATAGAGACATAAAAAACCAGATGAACTAATTTCATCTCACTACGCAACCTCAACTCATAAGCTACCTTGCCAACCCTTCTTATGACCTCATAAGGACCAACATACCTTGGTCTCAACTTGCCCTTCTTACCAACATGGACCACACCCTTCATGAGAGACACCTTTAAATAAACCAATCACCAAATTAGAATCAAGATCCCTTCTCCTCACATCAGCATAGGACTTTTGGCGACTTTGGCCTGCCTTTAATCTTTTTATAATCATCCTAACCTTCTCAAGAGCCTCCATAACCAGATCTGGTCCTAGCAAAGCTACTCACCAACCTCAAACCACCCAACTGGTGATCTACAATGTCTACCATAAAGAGCCTCAAATGGAGCCATACCGATGCTAGAATGATAGTTATTATTCTAGGCGAACTCAATCAACAGAAGATGACCATCTCAACTACCTTTAAGCTCCAACACACATGCTCTAAGCATATCCTTAAGGGTTTAGATGGTTCTCTCAGCCTGGCCATCTATTTTAGGGTGGAAGGCCGTGGAAAGTTTAACTCTAGTACCAAGACCCATTTGGAAAGATCTCCAAAAATGTGAAGTGAATTGTGCCCCACGATCTGATCTGAGGGGACAAAGGAACTATATGCAACCTTACCAAGTCATGACTATACAACCTTGCATAATATTCAACCCCAAATGTGGTCTTAACTGATAGAAAGTGAGTCAATTTTGTCATCCTATCAATCACAACCCAAATGGAATCAAAACTCTTTCTAGTTATGGGCAAGCCAACCACAAAATCCATATTTATCTCCTCCTACTTCCAAGTAGGAACCTCAATGTCTTGTGTTAGACCACCCGACCTTTGATATTCAGCTTTAACTTGTTGACAACTATGGCAGCCGGAAACAAATTTGGCAATGTCCCTCTTCATGCCTTCCCACCAATACACATCCCTCAAGTCTCTATATATTTTGGTGCAACCGCGGTGGATAGAATAAGAAGAATTATGGGTCTCATAAAGGACTTTCTCCCTCAAAGCATCAACTCAAGAAACACATAACCTACCTTGGTATCTAAGGGCACCATCTCCCCCTTGGGAGAAAGCCTCTACTTTGCCCTCTTTCACCAAGGCCTTCAATTCAAGCAAGGAGGATTCAAAATCTTGTTTTGCTATCACCTCATCAAACAATGAAGATTTGGACCCATCAATAACAATGACACCATCATCACCAACCTCTTCCAACCTAGCCCCCAATCTAGCCAATTGGTGCACCTCCCTATCCATTTCCTTATCACCATCATCAATATGAGCTAGGCTATCCATAGACACCCTACTCAAAGCACCCGCCACAATATTTTGCCTTACCCGGATGATAATGCACACTCATATCATAGTCTTTAAGGAGTTCTAACCATCTCCTTTGCCTCAAGTTGAGATATTTTTGAGTGAAAACATATTGGAGGCTCTTATGATCGGTGAATACATCAACATGCACCCCATACAAATAATGACGCCAAATCTTTAATGCAACCACCATGGCGGCCAATTCAAGATCATGGGTAGGGTAGTTCCTCTCATGCACTTTGAATTTCCTAGAAGCATAGGCTATCACCTTACCATTTTGCATTAGAGCACAACCCAACCCAACTCTAGAAGCATCACAATACACAATAAATCCCTCAAGCCCATCAAGTTAGTGACAATATAGGGGCAAACACAAGCTTATATTTCAATGTTTGGAAGCTCCTCTCACACTTATCGGTCCAAACAAACTTTACCTTCTCTCTTTCTATTGCCTTAAAACCAAGAATATAAAAAAGTCTTTCTTTCAATATACGTGATTTTGTATTAACTTCCATACTGAATTGAGCAATGTTATGCTAGGTGGGTTTTGTGACACAAGATGATGTGCTTTTTCTGCAATTGACTGTAAAGGAAACCTTCGTTTTTGATGCATTCTTAAGACTTCCAAGCAAGATGAGTCGACGTCAGAAGTATGAAAGAACAAAAATGCACTTTATAGCCTCAGGGCCCTCATGAGGGGACTATACTATAGAGGGGGCTATACTATATATATAGAAAGAAAGAGAGAAGAGAAAGAACTATGAAAACAAATTCTAGTTAAGAAAGAATATTCTAAATAAACTTAACTATAATATTTCTCTTCACAGTCTCTTCCACCGAATTGGGTAAGTTTAAACTAGAAAACCATGTCAAGAAGATGCCATTTCCAGAGTCTATCAACTCAGCTCTTCAAACCTTAGGGGAAGCAATGGAGGAGAACCCATTCACAAACCTTCTATAGTAACCCGCAAGGCCCAAGAAACTCCTAATATCTGAAGGGGTCAATGGTCTAGGCCAATTTCTAATCACATCGTTCTTCTTAGGATCTACCTTAATACCATTCCCCTATACCACATGACCGTAGAATACAACCTCCTTCAACCAAAATTTCACACTTTTCATATTTGGCATACAATTTCTCCTCCCTCAATCTTTTCAACACAACCCTCAAATGACCCATATGCTCGGCCCTACTATGTAAATAAATGAAAATATCATCAATGAAGACCACAACAAAGGAATCAAGGTAGGGTTTGAAGACCCTATTCATTAGGTCCATGAAGATGTCCGGTGCATTGATCAACCCAAAGGACATCACCAAAAATTCATAATGCCCATATCTAGTCCCGAAGAACGTCTTGGGAATGTCGTACTCCCTCACCCTCACTTGATGATACCTGGACCGAGGATCAATCTTAGAGAAAAAGCTAGCCCCTTGTAATTGGTCAAATAAATCATCAATTCTTAGAAGAGGATATCTATTCTTTATAGTGACCCTATTGAGTTACCGGTAGTCAATGCACATTCTAAGTGACCCGTCCTTCTTCTTTACAAACAACACCAGTGCAACCCAAGGTGATTGGCTAGGCCTTATAAATCTCTTGTCTAATAAATCTTTCAATTGTTACTTTAACTTATTCAGCTCCACCGAGGCCATACGGTTAGGGGGAATAAAAATGGGTTGAGTATTATCTATGCCAAAATCTATCTCTTTTTTGGGAGGGACACTGGGAAGGTCATTTGGGAAGACATCAAGGAACTCATTTACAATCGGAACCAACTCTATGGGAAGAACTTTAGACTCCACATCCCTAACCCTCACAAGATGGTAAAAACACCCTTTAGAGATCAACTTATGGGTTTTAATCCAAGCATGAACCTACCCTTGACCACCACATCTTGACTTTCCAACTCAAGGAAGGGTTCATTTGGAAATTGGAGTTTGACCCTATGGGTTCTACAATCAATAGAAGCATAGTACGCATGCAAATAATCCATCCCAAGAATGATATCAAAATCAACCATGTCTAATTCAACAGGATAACAAAGCAACAATTTATGCAAAATACAACTAGGATAACTTCTATAAACTTTCCTAGCAACAATAGAGGAACCAAAGGAGTAGATACTTCATATGACTCATACAACAACTCAAAGATAACATCGAACTTTTGGGAAACAAAGGGGTAACAAAAGAAAAAGTGGAACCCGGATCAATCAATACATACACATCAAAATCAAAGATTTTCAACATGCAGTAATAATATCGGGAACCTTACCAACACCTTGCCTCCCATGTATAGCATAAAACCGATTGGGCCTTGGGGCACTACCTTGAGGACCACCTCTATCTAATGGAACAACATTTGCACCCCATCCTTTGCCACAATTTCTTAGACAAACTATCTTCTTATGACCAAGCTCCCCACATTCATATCATCCATTAGAATCCTTCATACATGGGCCCCTATGACCCCCGTCATATTAAGGACACACATCATTAGGAGACACACCACCAATACCTTGAGGCCTTGGGAAGTCATTGGCAAACCCCCTATTAGTAGCATGAGAAGACCCTTAGCCTTGATGGAGTCGGCCACCCCTTTGGAACTAACCCTCAAAACGGGCCCTCTTAGCCTCATGGCCCCTTCTCTTCCTCAACCTTTCTTCCTCCATTTGTTCGGTGTTTCTTCCCTAGCATATATAAGTGTATGCGGTATCACAAGTAATACAGTGGCCCTAAGTAAGGATTCGGGCTATCGAACCAAAGGGATTTGAATGTAATTCGTACTTTCTCTCGGTTATCAGGTTTATGGTGTTTTTGTTGTAAAAGAGTTGTTGTTTTGTGGAAAATAAATTGTAAAAGAAATAACTTCTAATAAACTAATATAACTTTCACGTAAGATATCAATTAAAGAAGAAACTTTAGGGTTGTAACTATTACGACTCTGTCTAGTCTTAACAACATCTCTCTAGGTCTAGTTTCCTGATTATTGATTCATGGGATTTAATATACTTACACAGGGTTGCACGCCTCTGCCGACCTGCTGTTATTGACTGCCTAACTATATCGTTAAGCGAGGATAGACAGACCAATAAAAATGCATTACAGCTATCTTCTCGTATATAAACCAAGAAAGGTATAAGAGTAGTTCTCACAGGTCTCCCTTATACGAATCAACCTAATTTCCTAGTGTTGAACAAGATCCCTATGCTATTGTATTCTATCCACTCCAACATCTCTCGAATCCAGAGTGAACAACAAATTTACTCCCCAGTTGGCCAAACTTTGAAGTATAGATATAAATAACATAGAAATAATCAAAAGAAACCATTCATAGATATCAAGAGTTAAGAACTACACATAGGTTACGGCTACAACTCCAGAATATGGAGGCTTTATTCATGAACATGGAATACATCATGAATGAAGTGGAAAACATCAAAAACGAAAATCTAAGGATTAAACTAACTAAACTCTTGGTGGAAAATAGTTCTCCAACACCTCTATAGTGTTTCTTTCATCAAAACCAATGTTAAAACCCAAAGTATAAGATAAAAAATAATAAAGATCCCTTTTTCGACTTTTCTCCGTCGGGTCCTTAGGTACGCGACGCGGACCCCTTGTTTTCTATGTTCTTGCTTAGTTTATTGACTGGGCAATTCTGCACACTTTTGAATATCTCCTTGGTTTTGCACCTTTTTTTGCATTTCACAGCTTCCACAACCTTGTACCAGGTTTACCCCATGGATTCTTGGTATTTTGGTCGCTTCTACTGATCTGCATCCTCTAAATTCCGGGCTATGCTCTTCTATCGAGTCCGACTTTAACCCTGAACTTCCCAATCGAAGAAAAATCCTGAAGACACACAACCGATAGGCGCACTTGGCCTTACATCAGCAAAATATGAGAAAATGATACAGAGACACCTAGACTCTATTAATTTGTCCTCCGAATTCACTCTATTTGTGGGCATTATTGGATAATTAGACGTTTAAATATGCCTAAGATCACCACTCCACACTTAGAGTTTTTTTCGTCCTTGGGTACCACCACTACACATGCATGAGACTCCCCACGGTAAAATGTGCAACCACAACATTATATCAAAATCTATGAACCATAGTGAACAACTTTCGGTTCTTTGTGTGGAAACGACTTGCTGCAAGTACTCATGTATACATGAGGACTCATGAAGAATCTTTAATAGTTCATCTAGTTCCTAACCCTGAATGATTATGTGCCCTCACCAAGAAGAATTACCCATACACACCACTATGAATCTAGTCAGAAGATCAAGAATGGGTACCCAAACAACTCTCACTCTCCGAAAAAAATGTCTCAAATTGCTTTATGATTCCATAAGATTGCCCTTAATATAAACGTAGACCTAGTTGGAATTTTTCTTAGAGGATCATGTAGGTCTTTGATTAGCTATAATGTAGGTTGCGTGTAGGTGGGATGCATTTATGAATATGACTGACATAGTTCAATTCCCATGCGCTCGTAGCATACCCTTCACCTCTTCTCATGCCCCTTTTTACTCACAACCCTTCGTTACCCTTCTTGAATTAAAGCTATGAGTACTCCTATTTATTTAATCTAATCACCAAATAAACTCCTTATAAACACGTGGACACCCAAAACAACAATGACTAAACAAAGGGAACATTAAGATTTTTTTTAGTCCAGTATACGTTCACGATGGATCCGTGACGTGGAGGCATCGTGGACCAGCACTGTATAACTGGGACATTTTGGGCCTAAAGCAGTGTGCATCCGCGATTGCTCTACAATACAGAAACAACATGGACCCCTACTGTTTTGGGAGACTTTTTTCAACTAAACTACTCTAACTTTTTTCTTGACACTTTCTTATTTCACATACTCTCGGGTGTCCACTCCAGTTCCCTCTTTTCTTATTCACCATGCTCAGGCGCTAGGGAATTAGGATCAAAATAAGGTAATTCATCAAGAAAAGGAGATTAGCTTGAAATATGGTTAGTCAAAGAATAGGCTAAGGCTCAACAGGGCTAACTAGGATTGTTTCCATCTATCAATAAAATGCCTAGATCCTTTCCTCTATTTTTGATTCCTCTCAAGTCTACTCTATATATCGGGAAAGTTCTCAAACCCATCATAACCGAGACTCTCAATTGGCTCACTCATTCATGGCACATCTTGATCACAAAGCTATTACTAGAGTTCCTATTGAGTTATTCACATGAATTCATTATTAAGCATGCATACAATCGTGATTCACAAAGCTCAAGTAACCACCGTTAACTATGTTCAAAGGTTAGCACTCAATGCTCGTTTGCACACTACTACACTCTATATGAACTCGATTTGACGAATGCCCTTAGGACGGTCATCATCCATCAATCATAGGGCCCTCATCACTCAACTGTGTCTACACACAAATAATATCAACAAACATACAACTACCACAAATCAAATACATTCATAAAATATCAACACAAGAGCATCCATGCATCAAAGTAATAGTTAGGGATTATTTACAGACCCAACAAAATTAATAGATGTTTAACCTTACATTAAGATGTTCAGACATAAACATAGAACAAAAATAAAATGTTTTAATACATGCCAATCATAGAATAACAGAAGCAGTATCACAGAACACAGGGATTCGCAACCCACACTTAAACTTAGCACTGCCTTCGGTGCTACATACATAACCTGCAAGGTGGGAACTATGGTGCTCAAGCATCACCAGGACCTGGTAGGATGGGCGCACCACCTACATACACTAGAGGCACATCAGCTATGTCATCTTCCTTAGCCTCTTCATCATCGCCGTCCTCGTGCTCCTCCCCTGGGTCCGTAGAAATATCATCATCCACTAGCTTAGTGAGCCGGGGTCCAATGTGTAGCATGGCTTTGGCATGATCGTTTAGCAGGTATTCCACCTTAACCTCCTATAATTCCTCTCTCGTAGAAGGTCGACCTCCAGTCTGGTGTCTCATCATTTCTAGGCCGTACATACGACCCATAATCAACTCATCCCGGTAGGCCTTCTTTGCTGTAGTTAGGACTGGGCCCAAGTGTATGTCAGGCCCCTTAATATTAGTGTCAACATAGGGGGCCTGAATGACTGGGCAGAAGTTTGCCTCCTCCTCAAGGAAACCTGTTTTACGACACAAAGCAGTAATAACGCACCCAAAGGCATACCTGCGACGCTTAAGGGTCTTAGCCTTCTGCGTCGTTAGTCTGAAGATTGCCCCATAGTTCAACTACATGGACCTTATGATTGCATACATGAGGAATACTCTATCTCTCATCACATTGGTGAAGTGTTACCCTAGAAAGAAAGAGTGCATCACGATGTTCACCATGACTCTAGCCTCCTTGGACAAGTGAGCAAAAGGAAATGAGAGGTGATACCCCTACTCAGCATGTTGGACCCATATCGCTGTGGACCTATGCTTGAAATAGTGTGCTTGAAGTCTTGGTAGGCAAGGCAATGACACAACTCATTGAATTCTCTTGCTAAGGCCGCTTCGAGGGTGCCCAGGATCTGGTTGATTACCAGCATTGAGAAGCTGACCTCCAATCCACGAACAATCACCATTTGGGACCATGGTTCTTCACTCATAATGGCATAGAATTCCCGAACCAAGTCAGATTGTAAGGCATAGGTGGTCGGAACAAGAAGTCCAAACTCAATTGATTGCAACGGTTTAGAATATCGGGGAACTTGTCCCGAAGGGAATCCACGTCAATGGGGACATCGGGATAGTACTTTGTCTCATCATGAGACTAGTACCACCTCCATCCCTCTCGGTGGATAGCATTGTGATACATCCTGCCTAAATTCTGCACTAACACTAAGCAGGAACGTGTCTTCCATGCTCTGGAGGGCTTCAGAACTCTCTAGAATTGTGCAGAAGACTCAAGAGAAGACTAGAGAGACCTGGAAGGTTCCAGAGACTTGCAAAATGTGCAGATCATCCTTGTACGTGGTAATATCTTAGTTATTTTGTAGGAAGTCTCTAGAGGATCAATCCTACCCATAGGATCAAATTAATCATAACCATCCATTGAGGAGGTGAAGTAGTATAACATCTTTGGAATTCATTTGGTAACCAAGCAAAGTTGTAAGCATTCAAGCTTTGTAAAGAATTCTCTCAAAGTAATCAAAGTCTTCTTTCTTCAAAAAGCTCTCTTGTCTTTTAATATCTAGTGTTCCCTTAGTGATCATAGGCAAAAGGCTTACTAGTGTTTGCAAGATTGTGAGCAAGATTCGTGAACAAATCGACTAGTGCCAAACCAGTTATATGTTAAGCGGGAGAAGTGTGGTGTGGCATAGCACGAAGTGCACTTCCTTGGTCACATTATTAGTCAAGTCCAGCTTCGCATGGATGGGGCCAAAGTGCGAGCCATCATAGACTGGGAGGCACCCACCAAAGTGACGGAGCTGAGATCATTCCTTGGGCTCACATATTACAACTAAAGATTTATGAGTGGATACTCTGCAATAGCCGCTCCATTCACTGAGCTACTAAAGAAGAACAAGTCGTGGGTTTGGAGCGAGAAATGCCAAGAGGCATTTGAGGGCCTCAAAGCTGCCATACCAAAGGAGCCAATTCTTGCCTTGTTCGACTTCTCCAAGAATTTTGAAGTACACACGGATGCCTCAGACTTTGCTATTTGAGGCGTGCTGATGCAACATAGGCACACCATAGCTTTCGAGAGCCGCAAGATGAATGAGACCAAACGGCGGTATATGGTGCAAGAAAAGGAGATGACCGCCATTGTACATTGCCTTAGAACCTAGAGGCATTGCTTGTTGGGGTCAAAGTTCGTAGTCCAGATGGATAATGTTGCCACTAGCTACTTCCAGTCACAAAAGAAGCTTACCCCCAAACAGCCTAGGTGGTAGGACTTTCTAGCCGAGTTCGACTATGATCTGGTGTACAAACTAGGAAAAGGCAATGTCGTGGCCGATGCATTGAGCAGGAAAGTGGAGCTAGCTACCATCACAATAGCCCATAGTGACATCTGAGAATCCATCAAGGAGGGCTTGTCACATGATCCGGAGGAAAAAAGCTTATGGAGTTGGCATCAAAAGGAAAGTCCTAACGCTTCTGGATTGAAAATTGTATCCTGCTCACCGCCGGAAGAAGAGTCTATGTTCCGAAGTATGGCAACATAAGGCAGCAAATCATGAAATAAAGCCATGATACATTATAGGTTGGGCATCCAGGGTAGCATTGTACGGGAGCTCTTATCGAGGCAATCTACTATTGGCCAAGAATGTAGGACGATATCGAATGTTATATGCAAACTTGTCTTGTTTTTCAATAAGATAAGATAGAACAACGTCATCCCAGAGGTCTTTTGGAGCCACTCCCCATAGCCGAGTGACCGTGGGAAAGCATTACCATGGACTTTATCACTGGCTTACCAAAGTCTAATGGATACAACACCATCATGGTTGTGGTGGATAGGTTTTCAAAGTATGCCACATTCATGCCGACCACATCCGGATGCACAGCCCAGTTATTCTTTAAGAATGTGGTAAAGTTTTTGGGGGCTGCCAAGGTGCATCATAAGTAATCGTGACCCACACTTCTTTGGGAACTTTTGGAGAGAACTATTTCAAATACTTGGCATGGAGCTGTATTTCTCCACAAGTTTCCATCCACAGACAAACGGCCAAATCAAGCGAGTTAATGCCTTGTTAGAGTGTTATCTTAGGCACTTCGTGAGCTCGGACTAGAGAAACTGGGCCAAGTTGCTTCATGTGGCCCGATTTTCATACAATTTATAGCGGAGTGAAGCCACAGGGAGGACACTATTCAAGATTGTTATGGGACAACAGTTGCAAACTCCACACTTGTTACTAGAAGCATTCGAAAGAAAGCGTTTGGGCGCTTATCATTTGGCCAAGGGATTCGAGGAGCAGATGGATGTTGCTAAGTCTCACTTAGCTAAGGCGGCCAAGCAAATGAAGAAATTTTCCAACCGTATATGACATCCCACCAACTACAAAGTCGAAGACCTGGTGTTGGTGAAGTTCAATCCAAGGAAGTTCAAAGCACTAAGGGGCGTAAATCCAAACTTCGTGTGCAAGTACGAGGGGCCATTCAGGATCCTTTCCAAGATTGGCAAGATCTCATATCGACTGGAGCTACCACCATCGCTAAATATTCATCATATCTGCCATGCTAGAATGCTCAAGCCTTACCATGAAGATAAGGATGATCATCACTGCCTCATATGATCGGGGCATAGACGCAATCATCGACTACCAGGCCAAACAAAAGAAGGGAAAACCTACTACAGCCATGTTCCTTGTCCATTAGAAGGGTAAGTCACCAGAGGAGGCCACTTTGGAGAAGTACAAAGACTTGTGGCTGTTTCCAGACAAGGTAAGTGAGTTCTTACAATAGCAATAATGCACCGCGGACTTCACATCATTAGGTTGGGGAGAATGACACGTCCTGCCTAAATTTTGCTCCAAAAATACGCAGGGATATGTTTGTCATGCTCTAGAGGACTTCGAAACTCTCCAGAATTATGCAGAAGACTGAAGAGAAGACTAGAGACACCTGGAAGGTTCCAGAGACTTGTAGAAACTTGTAGATCAGCCTTGTACATAGTAATATCTTAGATATTTTATAGGAAGACTCTAGAGGATCAATCATAGCTATAGGATCAAATTAATCCTAGTCGTACCTTGAGGAGGTGGAGCAGTATAAATACATCACCTTGGCATTCATTTGGCAACCAGGAAAAGTTTTAAGCATTCAAGCCTTGTAAAGCATTCTCTCAAAGCAATCAAAGTCTTTTTTTCTTCAAAAAGCTCTCTTGTCTTTCAATATCTAGTGTTCCCTTAGTTATCATAGGCAAAAGGCTTGCTAGTGCTTGCAAGATTGTGCAAGATTCGTGAGCAAGCAGACTAGTGCTACACAGAAGTTCTAGCATGAGTTCTAGGTCCATGAAAATTGGCCCCGTATTGAGGCTTTTGACCCCTACTAGTATCCTTGGGCACATCTAGGACATCTCATGGCCATTTCCTTATATTGGGGGCCCTTTTCCTGCTAGACTTGCCACCAGTGCACTTGAAGACATAATACCTGCGAAACAAAGTACAAAGTTAGTTTTTGACTTCAAAATTTAGGACCCTACACTTAAACTCATGACTTTCCCAAATCATATAAGATACATAACTTCGCAACTTCACCACCTTCCACAGGATCCTAATAGCCCAGTCAACCCCCCCCCCCCAAGGTGATGCATTCAATTCCATACTTCAACTATGGCGTAAACCCACATATATGCGAAAAAACAAGCCAAAAGCACGGGAAGAACATGAGCATGCACACATGAATGGGTATCAATTCACCTTCCTCCCAACACAGTGTATACCAACCTCAACATGAAATCTAGCAATTTGAAGTGTAAGACATGCCTTACTGCCCCATCACAAGAACATAATCCCCCAAACATCCCGACCATCCCCTATTTCGCCAGTTGTTCGAATAATTCCTTATCATAATGGACGAATTCAACCCCATACTCAAATTTTTGACACTAGGAAACATACAAACAACCATTTGAACACAAGGCATGGGGAAGAACACGTAACCCACCAAACATTTTCCCGATTTTGGGTCATAATTTTGACCTAGGGTTTGCACCCCACAAATCATATACAACACTTCATGCATAGATACTAATTTTTCACCACTATGTTACCCCCACAAGTAAGATTAGACAGAAAGCAAGAAAATCCCCTTCCAATCTACGCATAGAACATGAAAACTTTGACATACCCACAGACAACAAAGCACAAATGAGGGAGAGAGATCATACCTAGAGAAGAGAGGGAAGTTGGCACAATGATGGGACAACCCATGTGCCACATGACGTGGTGGAGTTTGAAAATATGGGGATAGAAGGAAGAAGAAAATGGGGAAATTAGGGAGAAAGGGGAATGTAGTCGGTGAAATTTGGGGAAAAGGAGGTAGCGTCGCGTGGGTGTATTTAAATGGGGTGGTGTCATGTTTTCCCTCTTGGAATGTTCACACAGTACCACATTCCTTCCGCTATGCAGAGCGAATACGGGTCCATACTTAAACAGATCTTGTCCAAGATACTGAAACAGTGCGCCTTCGCGTTAGCTCCGTGACGCGGAGGCAGCACGAAGGGACACTTAAAGAAATTCGCGTACCTGGGTGCAGAAGTAGTAGGAATCCGCGATGGGTCTGAATCGCTAACCAATTGCACACACTTACTGTTTTGAGCAATAATGAAGCTTCAATTTCTAGCTTCGGACCTCAAAAAATTCCGGAACACTAAGACATGCTTCAAAATGCTAAAAAAATGTATTAGACTAAGAGAAACAAAAGAATTTCCAATGAATCGTAGGGAATTGAGGAAGGAAAAATTTGCTCAAGTAATGGCACAGGATTCGTGACGCAGAGGCATCGCAGACCCATACTTGTACCAATTTTTCATACTAATTGCATGGCATCTGTGTTGTTGTTATTTTTTTTTTTAAAAAAAAAGAAAGAATGAAAGAAAAATAAAACACAACTACGCTAATTTAACGTAGCAGCATGATTGCGTGTTATTCTCATTCATTCTTCGCCAACTCAATGGCCTCCACGGTTTGATTCACGTCCACACCATAGTAGTGCTTGACCCATTGACCATTCACCAAAAAAGTTTGGTTTGTGGTCACATCTTTTAGCTCCACTAAACCATGAGGTGTGGTCGCTACACCACATACGGTCCACTCCATTTGGACCTCAATTTTCCTGGAAACAACTTAAGATGTGAGTTAAATAGCAATACCTATTGGCCTGGCTTGAAGTTCCGCTTGATTATGTGCCGGTCATGCCACTTCTTTGATCGTTCCTTGTAGAGCTTAGCATTTTCATACGAATGGAGCTAGAATTCATCCAACTCTTTTAATTGTTCAAGTCTCTTCCTTCCAGCGAGCTCACGGTCAAGATTCAGCTTCTTAATCACGCAGTATGCCTGATGCTCGAGCTCTACGGGTAAATGGCTGGCCTTGCCGTACACCAGCCTGTAAGTAGAGGTTCCAATTGGGGTCTTGTAGGCAGTCTGAGATGCCCACAATGCTTCATCCAACTTTTCTGCCCAATCTTTCTGGGTGGCATTCACGGTCTTTCACAATATCTGCTTCACCTCTTAGTTAGACACCTCTACCTGTCTGCTGGTTTGCGAGTGGTACATTATGGCAACTTTGTGCTAGCAAGTTCTTCACAGTTTAGTTTAAAAAGTGGGTACCGCCATCACTAATAATAGCCCTCGGAGTACCAAACCGCTTGAAGATGTTCTTCCTGAGGAACTTGCTTACCACCTTCACATCATTCATTGGAAGAGCTGCTGCTTCTACCCATTTGGAGACATAGTCCACAGCTACCAGAATATAGTGGCAACCAAATGATGGTGGGAATGGCTCCATGATATCAATGCCCCCAATATCGAAGATCTGTACTTCTAGAATGTTATTTAAGGGAATCTAATGCCTTCGAGATATAGCACTTGTCTTCTAGCAAGCTTTACGGGCCCTGGAGAATTGAACAACATCTTTGAATAGGGTGGGCCAGAAGAAACCATATTGCAATACCTTATGTGTTGTCCGGTCACCACCATGATGACCATCATATGGAGAGGCATGGCATCTCTCTAGAATCGGCTTAATCTCTGCCTATGGAACACACCTCCTTACCATGCAGTCAGCTCCCTGCTTGAATAGGTATGACTCATCCCAGACATATGCCTTTGCATCATGGGCCAGCCTCTTCTTCTGCTGATATGTTGTTGAAATACACCACTTACCAAGTCATTTACAAAATCTACATACCATGGTAAATGTTCCACCTCAATGTCTAGCAGCTGCTAGTCCGAAAACTCTTCTTTGATTCGTGGTTGATCACTTATATGAGCACCAGTCTCTAAATGAGATAGATGATCAGTAACCTAATTTTCAGTGCCCTTTCGATCTCTGATCTCGATGTCAAACTCTTGGAGCAATAAGATCCATCTGATCAAGAACAGCTTGACATCTATCTTTTTGAACAAATATTTCACTATCGAGTGGTCTGTGAACACCACCACTTGTTTTCCCACCAAATAAGCTCTAAATTTATCAAATGCATACAGTAGTACCAATATTTCCTTTTTAGTAACTGTATAGTTGCTTTGCACTGCATCCAAGGTCTTGTTGGCATAATATATGGAGTGAAAGACTTATCTTTGCGCTGCCCCAGTACCGCCCCCACTGATGTATCACTAGCATCAGATATTATCTCGATCAAGTGCTACCATATCGGAGCCTCCATGAACTTTTTCTTCAGCATTTCGAACACTTGCAAACAAGATTCATCAAAGTGAAATGGTACCTCTTTCTTCAATAGGGCACACAATGGCTTTACAATCTTTGAGAAATCTTTGATAAACCTGCGGTAGAACCCTGCATGTCCAAGAAAGCTTCGGACTCCCTTGACCGACACTAGTGGTGGTAGCTTGTCAATCACCTCTATCTTTGCTTTATCTACTCCCAACCCCTTCTTGAACATTTTGTGGCCTAAAACTATCCCCTCCTTAATTAGGAAGTGACATTTCTCCCAGTTAAGAATGAGGTTAGTCTCCTCGCATCTAGCCAGCACTCTGTCCAAATTCTATTAGCAGCTCTTAAATGATTCCCCGAAGACAGAGAAATCATCCATGAACACCTCCACAAAGTTCTCTACCATATCATGAAAGATTGCCATCATGAACCTTTGGAATGTGGATGATGCACCGCACAACCCAAAGGGCATGCGCTTGAAGGCACACATCCCGTATGGGCAAGTGATAGTTATCTTTTCTTAGTCTTCGGGTGCAATAGTAATCTGGTTGTACCCTGAGTATCAATCCAAGAAACAATAATACTCCTGCTCCGCTAGTCTATCCAACATCAGGTCAATGAAGGGAACGGGGTAATGATCTTTCCTAGTGGCATCATGTAGTCTCCTATAGTCCATGCAGATTCGCCACCCCGTCCTAGTTGGAATCAACTCTTTCTTCTCATTAGTTACAACCGTCATCCCACCCTTCTTGGGGACATATTGCATAGGGCTCACCTAATTGCTATCTGACATGGGGAAGATGATCCCTACGTCCAATCACTTTATAACATCCTTTTTCACTACTTCCTTCATGATTGGGTTTAGCCTCCTCTGCGATTGAGCCACTGACTTGTGGCCCTCCTCCGTGTATATTTTGTGCATGCAGAGGGCTAGGATGATCCATGGATATCAGCCATCTCACCCCATGGCTATCTTTGCTTTTTCAACACCGTAACAGCCACTTCTACCTGGGCTACAGTTAAGGAAGTAGACCAGGTAATGTATTGTTTTTGCCAAGAAACTCATACTTGAGATATGATGGTGGCTGCTTCAACTCCAACTTAGGAGTTCTTCTATTGAAGGTTTGGGAGGTGGTCCTAACACCCTGTTTAAGGTTTTATTCATCTTTTTTCAACATGCTCACATTGTGAGCATTCAACATACTTTTAATCTCTCTGGCCTCTGCATCATCAACTAGCCCTTGATTTAATAGTATCCTTGCTAGTGGGTGTTCAATCTCAACCTGGCTCACAGCCACTACAGTGTCTATCACTGTGATAGATGTTAGATCCTCAAAGGCAGCTGATAGCTTCTTTTCCTTATAGACATCAAACACTTCTACCTTGTTGTGGGATCGCATGGTGAGCCTCCCTGCTACAACATCAATCAACGCCCCTCCTGTAACCAAGAATGCGTACCCGAGTATGAATGGGACCTCAGGCTCAGGCTCAAAATTTAGGATGATGAAGTCCATTGGGAATATGAGAGATCCCGCTTGGACTAAGGCATCCTCCATCACTCATCCGGTCTTGCCACTGACTAATCGACTAGCTGCAATACAATAGTTGGGTTCTTCGACCTTCCAAGCCCCTGCTTTAAGAAAATAGATTTGGGCATGAAGTTTATGCTAGCTCCAAGGTCGCACTAGCCCCTAGCATTCAGACGGCTCCCAATAGTTACTTGCATAGTGAAGCTTCTTGGATCATTTACCTTAGCTGGCAACTCTGATTTGTTGAGAATCTTAGAGTTGGAGGCCTTTGGCAGTACCACCGTCTCATATTCCGCCATTTGGTCTTGTTAGCAAAGATGTCCATAACATATTTAACATATTTTAGGATCCCATGCAAAACATCAGTCAAAGCTAAATTAATTTGTACCTTTTCAGCAGCCCGATGAATTTCTGAAAATAGTCATCCTCCTTCTTCTTCTTGAGCTTTTGTGGGAATGGAGGAAGTGATTTTGGTAATGGTCTGGCCTCGCCAGCAGTTGGGCTGGGATTGCCAGCCTCAGTGTCCTGTGTAGCATTTTGCCCCTCCCTATTATTCTTCTTGGGAATCAATTCCCTTAGAGGCCTCCCACTCAGTGTGCTAACTACATTCACTTGTTTTGGGTTGGGATCAATGTTGCCTAGCAAGCCCACTTGAGGCATGGAATTTATTAAAGTGGCCAACTGTCCCAACTGCTTCTCTAAGTTCAGCAGATCTTGTTTGTTCTGGTTTGCCAAGATCTATCTTAGCACCTCACTATCAGTCATCGTGCTCGGATTAGCCTATCTTACAGGCTGTTGGACTAGCTGATTTTGATATGCATTTTCTCCCTAGGTCTTTGCTAAGGTGGCCTATGATTATGTTGATTGCCACCCTATGAGAAGTTTGGGTAGTTCCTCCAATTCAGTTTATAAGTACTCCCGAATCCTTGATAGCCTCCCCTGTTAGCATTTTCCACAAAGTTTACTACCTAAGGATTAGATCTGCAAGATTCAGCCGTATGATCTCCTCCCCTACATACATAATACCAACCCGACGGCTGCTGTTATACCATATTCACAAGGGCTTACTGCTGACCTAATGTCAATGGAATCTGTTGTTTTAGACCCAACTCCAAGTTGTTGAAGTTTTTGGTCATCATGTTCTGCATCGCTGACATTTGGGCCTGTAGGCTGGTTATAGCATCAATATCCAAGACCCTAGCCTGTTTCTGCAATGTTTGTCTGCTGGATCCTCCATTCCATTCTGGGTTGCCCTAAGCAATTTTATTTAGAAGAGCGTATAATTTATCATACGTCTTCTCCAATGCTTGACCTTCTGCAGCTGAATCAAGAAGAATCTTGGTATTGGGTTCCAACCCTTCAATGAAGGTATGAACCAATACCTCGTTAGCTTGGCAATGGTGAAGGCAATTTATCAATAGAGTTTTGAAGTCGTCCCATGCCTGAGATAGATTCTCCCCAACCCTTTTCTTAAAGCTCAGGATCTCACTTCTTAACTTTGTTTTATTGCCTGGTGAGAGGAATCTGGTGAGAAACTTTTGGGCTAAATCATCCCATGATGCTATGGAGTTTGGTGTCTCAATTTGTAACCACCTCCGGGCCTCCCCCAATACTAAAAAAAGGAATAATATCATCTTCCAATAGTCATGATTCACCCCCATGGGAATGAAAGTATCAGCGATCTCAAGAAAATTCTAAAGACGGACTTGCGAATCTTCATGAGGAAGCCCGATGAACTGCCCAATAGAGTGTAGCAACTGGACCATGTTCTGTTTGAGCTCCCATTGGCCACTCATCTCAAGATTGACAAAATAGCTCGTTACATTTATAGTTCTTGAGATTGCTACGTCCATTACTGACCTTGGTGCTGGTACTACATCAGCATTCGGTGCTGCTTGTGTGGATGGGTTGTTATTTGCCATGTTCTTTGCAATCGGATCAACCTCCACCTTATTATCCTCTTGATCCTCTAGCTCAACCAATTTAATTGGTGGTGTTTCAAACAAAAATCTTTCTCTCCTCTTGATTGACAAAAACTAGAGTCCTAATCTTCAAGTTTAGAGCTCGCTTTCCTGCACAAAAACACCACTAATATCAAATATAGCGATCACCACAAAACAAGACAACGTTGATAATGAACAAATTTCTTTCAAAATCCCCGGCAATGGTGCCAAAAACTTGTTGCTTCCCTTGCACACTCAAGTTTATGCGGTCTTACAAATAATACAGTGGCCTTAAGTAAGGAGCCGGGTTATCAAACCCAAGGGATTTGAATGTCATTCATACTTTCTCTCCATTATCACATTTATGGTGTTTTTTTTTTTTTTGAAAAGAGTTGTTGTTTTGTGGAAAATAAATTGTAAAAGAAATAACTTCTAATAAACTAATATAACTTTCACGTAAGATATCAATTAAAGATGCAACTACAGGGTTGTAACCATTATGACTCTATCTAGTCTTAACAACATCTCTCTACGTCTGGTTTCCTGATTATTGATTTGCGGGGTTTAATATACCTGAAAAGGGTTGCAGGCCTCTGTCGACCTATTGTTATTGACTATCTAACTACATTGTTAAGTGAGGATAGACAGATCAATAAAAATGCATTACAGCTATCTTCCCATATATGAACCAACCAAGGTGTAAGGGTAGTTGTCACAGGTCTCCCTTACATGAATCAACCTAATTTCTAATATTGAACAAGCTCCCTATGCTATTATGTTCTATCCACTCCAACATCTCTCGAATCTAGAGTAAACAACAAATTTACTCCCTAGTTGCTCAGACTTTGAAGTATAGTATAGATATAAATAACATAGCAATAATCAAAAGAAACCATTCATCGATGTCAAAAGTTAAGAACTACAAATAGTCTGTGGCTACAACCCCAGGATATGGAGGCTTAGCCACTCATGAACATGGAATACATCATGAATGAAGTGGAAAACATCGTAAACCAAAATCTAAGGATTAAACTAACCAAATTCTTGGTGGAAAATAGTTCTTCGCCACCTCTACAGTGCTTCTTTCCTTAAAACCAATGTTAAAACCTAAAGTCTAAGATAAAGAAATAATAAATATCCTATTTTTTGACTTTTCTGTGTCAGGTCCTTAGGTCCGCGATGCGGACCGCTTATTTTCCTGTGTTCTTGCTTAATTTGCTGACTGGACAATTCTTCACACTTTCGAAAAGGTCCGCGACACAGACCTTGGACCTCCTTAGGTTTCGCGCCTTTTTTTGGCATTTTACAGCTTCCACAACCTTGTACCCAAGTTCTCACCGTGGATTCTTGGTCTTTTGGTTGCCTCTACTGGTCCTCATCCTCCAAATTCCGGGCTGTGCTCTTCCATCGAGTCTGACTTTAACCCCAAACTTCGCAATCAAAGCAAAATCCTGCAAACTCACAACCAACAGGGGCACTTGGCCCTACATCAGCAAAATAACAGAAAATGACACACAAACACCTAGACTCTATTAATTTGTCCTCCAAATTCTCTTTATTTATGGGCGTTATTGGCTAATTAGGCATATAAATACACCTCAGAGCATTCGACATAGGTCGTCAGCCAAGACAATTTCATTCGCTAATTAGCATGATAGACTGGCATTCTTCACTCACCAAGTCGGAGACCACCATCAGAAACTTATTCATCCTAGATCTAGGATTGGCCACCAAAATAGGAGCATACTTTGAAAGTTGATTGAACTTGAGGGCGCACTCCCTCACACTCATAGCACCTTGCTTCAAATTCATGAACTCTACCAACTTAGCTTCCCTAAGCTCAAAAGAGAAAAATCGATTAAGGAAAGCCAATTTGAACTCCTCGTAAAGCACCATATTACCATTTCCCTTCTCCCCCTTCCATTGATCATACCATATTTGGGCTACCCATTTGAGTTGGTATGCCGCCAACTTCACCTTTTTATTCGGCTCTACACCCATGATATTCAAGATCTTGTAGAGCTCGTCAATGAACTCTTGTGGATCTTCATCCACCTTCGACCCATAGAACACCAGAGGATTCATCCTCATGAAGTCCCTTACCTTAGCTCCCGGGATAGTAGCATGAGGGCCTTGGGCCCCTTGATTGGCTTGATTGGCCACAACTTGGGCAAGCATAGTGAGAGCACCCTAGGGTTCATCATTAGTAGGTTTCTCCTTGGGAGTTCAGGACCTTTTTCCTGGCATGTTAGGCATCATATAGCATAGTGAAGAACAATTGCTAGGGGGAAAAACTTACAAATCAACACTTAGAACATTAAGAAGGAAAATATTTCCTAAAATGTCTCATAGCCTCCTATTCATAAGCATGGCGTGCTTCACAACCATGAATAGGACTCTATTCAACGCGGTGTGTTGGACTCCAAGGATCTATCAACCTAGTGTTCTGATACCAAATTTTTTATGACCCAAGCCTAGGGCCTAGACGTGCCACGGAGAATGGAGAACCCGAAGTGACCTTAAAAAATCCTCATAACTTATCATTACACATCATTGGTCATGGAAGCATATAAAAGACATAAAGAATAAGAATAAGGGCAAAAAGGGACTAAGGGGAAAGCTTGCATAACATCATAATCAAGAGACAAAGAGTCAAAGCTCATATCATTGATACATAGCAAGTCTAACAAACACCTCTACTACGTAGATAATAGCGGGGGCCAAGAATAAGCAACCGGACTCACCTTTATAGTCAAATTGAATATAAGGAAGTGTGTCTCAATAAACAATAGTAAAAAACATAGATCTCTATCCAAACATAATCCCTTATGTCCCACGAACGCTCCAAGATAATTAGCCAATCGTATGGATAATCAAGTTTCCATCTCAACTTGGCCTACCTAAGGCTCAACTCTATTGACTCAAGTCTGCTAAACTGGTCAATAAGGATCTATGCCTGTCAAGTTCCAACGGAAGAATATGTAGTAATCCATTATCCTGAACAATACATGTCTAGGCCATCACTAGCCCAATCCTATACTAAGGCCCAACAATATCAAATATTCAGAAATACCATGGATAATTAATATATCAATCACAAGTAATCTCAACATATCAAGTAGCTAGCCTATAGTCCTATATCTGACATAGTACAAATCCATCAGGTACAGTCTCAAACTAACTCCCTGCCCAATATTCATGCTATCCATATAGGATTTACACATTCTAACTCAGTATATAAAGAGAGAGACCATAGCTTACCCGAATGTTGATCACACGCATTGCAATCACTCTATAGGTGCTTTACCCTTTCGAGTGGCCTCAAAATGCTACAAGGCTATCAAAAACACCATCACAATGTTAATACGATTATTTCAACACTAAAGTTGCAAGAAATAGGCATTGACCAATCCGGAGGCTAAAAAGTAGGGAAATAGGCCCACGTCTGGAATTCCAAAACAAATCATGTATTATAGTCCACGTTTTCAAAAAAATGGATGAGATTGGGTCCCGGCGGATCTAAACAATCTTTTTTTTTTAACATGAAGAAATAAAGAAGCCATTGCAATTGCTGGAAAGACTAGGCCGTTATGGGCGAAGGATATTCATGATATTCGGAAAGATTTATGTTAATTTGCTCTGCGAGCAGATCGGTATACCGAAAAAAAGAAGCGACTACCTTACTTAAGCAATTCTGCTTATTCTTCTTCTTTCTTAGTTGAAGGGGCCGAGAATGCCCGACTTATCAATCTATTCGGTAAACTACTAGGGGCTCATGTAGCCCATGCTGGATTAATCATATTCTGGGCCGGAGCAATGAACCTATTTGAAGTGGCCCATTTCGTACCCGAGAAGCCTATGTATGAACAAGGATTG
>JAABOM020000096.1:11239401-11252978 GCA_011800125.2 Solanum clarkiae
TATACAGTTCTGGTAGGTGGTAGCCCCGAGGGGTTGAGTATAACCTAGCCAGGGGATAATCCTATCGGGTGGGGGGTAGCCCGAGGGGTTGAGTATAACCTAGCCAGGGATGAACCCGATACAGTTACCACTGATCAGCTGGTTATATGCTTACAGCTGTGCACAGATTTTACAGTACAGATGATACAGTAAAGGTAAAGTAATGTAAAGAATTTAAAGTACATGATTCCAGAATACAACTAAAGGTGGTCCACAAAGTTACACCAGTGCATGAGTTCATTTGGGTTATTACTTTATGTACAGTATATCCTGCCTTACATATTCAGTACATTATCTCGTACTGACGTCCCTTATGGTGGACCTGCATTTCATGCTGCAGGTACAGGTGCAGGTAAATCAGCCCAGTAGGAGTACAGGATATTCAGTTGCTGTCATCAAGCTCCAAGTTGCTTCGGAGCTTTGTATATGTCTAGAGCTTATGTTTATATTATGCGGTTAGTTGAGGCGGGGCCTGTCCCGAACCTTGTCAGATGTTTCTCTTTATTTAGAGGCTTTGTAGACTATGTAAAGTAAAAAGTGAAGTCATGACTCGTACTTTAGAAACCATGGCCTCAACGGCCTAGTCATATGCATTTCCTTTGGCTTATTATCATTGTTTATCTACTTTAAGGCATTCTAAAGGTAGAAACGTACAGTAAACGCATAGTTACAGGTTGGTTCTCCCGGGCCTTATCGGTAACAGGTGCCGGTCCGCCCTACGGGACTTTGGGGCGTGACACTTAGATTAATACCTTAGGATTGAGTAGAGTGAAAAAGATAAGGGTATCGCTTTTGCTTATCCGCTTCGGCCTCCCAAGTAGAACTTTCGACTTGTTGGTTCCTCCAAAGGACCTTAACGGAAGCAACTTCCTTGTTCCTCTACCTCTTCACTTGCCTATCCAAGATTTCCACTGGAACCTCTTCATATGCCATGCTTTCCTCAAGTACCCCCACAACATCAAGTGGCACAATAGCATTGGGATCACCCACATACTTCCTCAACATAGACACATGGAAGACCTGATGAACCAATTCCATTTCTCTAGGAAAATTGAACTCGTAGGCCACCTAACCAATCCTTCTCACCATCCTATAAGGGACCACATATCTAGGGCTCAACTTTCCCTTCTTACCAAAATGGACCACACCCTTCATGGGTGACACCTTGAAATAAACCCAATCACCAACCTTGAATTGAAGATCCCTTCTCCTTACATCGGCATAAGACTTTTGGTGACTCCAGGTGGTTTTTAACCTTCCTCTAATCATCCTTACCTTCTCCATAGCACCCATAACCTGATTCGGACCCAATAGAGCCACCTCTCCGACCTCAAACCACCTAACCGGTGATCTACAACGCCTACATAGAGAGCCTCAAAAGGAGCCATACTGATACTAGAATGATAACTATTGTTGTATGCAAACTCAATAAATGGAAGATGATCATCCCAACTACCCTTAAGCCACAAATATACAAGCCTAAGCATATCCTCAAGTGTTTGGATAGTGCTTTCGGCTAGGACATCCGTTTGAGGGTGAAAGGCCGTACTAAGCTTTACCTTGGTTCCAAGACCTCTTGGGAAAGACCTCCAAAAGTGTGAAGAGAATTGTGCACCTATCACGACCCAAGCCTAGGGCCTAGACGTGACACACGGCGAATAGGGGACCCGAAGGAACCCCAAACAAGCCTCTTAACTTATCATTACACATCATTGGTCGTGGAAGCATATAAAAGATATGAAAGTAAGAATAAGAGCAAAGGGGCTAAGGGGTAAGCTCGCATAACATCATAATCAAGAGACAAAGAGTCAAAGCTTATATCATAGATACATAGCATGTCCAACAAAAACCTCTACTACCTAGATAAGAGTGGGGACCAAGACA
This sequence comes from Solanum clarkiae, assembly GCA_011800125.2. Lineage (NCBI taxonomy): Eukaryota > Viridiplantae > Streptophyta > Magnoliopsida > Solanales > Solanaceae > Solanum > Solanum clarkiae. Next base: position 11,241,325 of record JAABOM020000096.1, read on the forward strand.
AAGCAACCGAGCTCACCCTCGTAATCCAAATAGAATATAAAGAAGAGTGTCTCAATACATAATAAGAGAAACTTAGATAAACATCACCGGAATCGAGAACTCACCAACTAGGTTGACTAGTATCAAACTAGCCACGTAGAGGAGGAGGAGGATCAACTTGGGCACTGGTTCCTACATGGTGATATTATGTAGGTAAGAGTGTGTGTTAGTATGCTTGAATATACTACGTATGTAGGATGCAATGCAATAAGAGATAGGCGTCATAATTAAAATGCATAACAATAGGCAATAGGCATATAATAACAATACGACATACATGATCAATGCTTAAGTAAAACATGTTTAAGTAACTCATGCTCATATGGGATACCATATGTGTGGAAGAGGCCAAGAAAGATTTCCAAAGTACAAAACCCTTGGTAGGTTGGTGATGATCTCACCCCATCACCCTATGGTGTGGTACAAACCCCTCACATGGTTGGTGATAATGTCACCCTATCACCCTAGTGGTGAAGTACGAACCCCTCATATAGTTGATGAGTACAAACCCTCATCTAGGCTATCAAGGCACTAACTCCTTGATTGTCTATCAAGGTACTAACCCCTCCCCCCCCACCAGATCGGGTATGGTCTAATGCAATAATTTATATAGAATACATCATATACAAAAGCCCTTTCTATCATCATATAGTCATTCAAATCATATCTCATACTTTGGACCTTCAATTCCTCAAGGAACTACATTTGGACATTTTATCAAACACTTAGAGGGTGTGTAGTGCTAGTGTAAAATCATGCAATTCAAGAGTAAAATCATGCTAGTAAACTCAATGTAAAAGCTTTAATAGATACTTGGTAACACCCTCAAGAAATGGACTTCAAAACCCTTCACCAATCCTTTTAATAGACCATAGATTCATAGCTCAAAACATGAAAAAATAGTCATAATTTCATATGCTCAAACTTAGTGTGCAATGATTTTCATAATATTCAAGACCCATGAATAAATCACCTTTAAATCATGCAATTTGTAAGAAAAGCAAGCTTGGGCATCATGGGTGAAAGGAACCCATCAAAGAAATTCACATAACTTAGCTTTTGATAAACTCTTGGTGAAGATTGAAAATAGAGGCTTGAAGCTTGAAGGAAATTCTTAGATCCGGAAGAGGCTTTTGAGACTTGAATTTAAGAGTGAAAAATATAGGTAAGTGTTTGAGTGAGTACGGGGAAATGTTTAGGATGATATGAGGGTGAAATGTGGATAAATATATGTAAATACACATTTGGGAATACTTGGGCCCAAGACTTAAAAGTCTTGGACCGAGTTAAAAAAAACAGTCACAAAATAATACCTCTGCACGTCGTGGAAGCGGCGCACTTTGCTCTCTGAAAATTGCATTCTTAAAATTTCATAATTGCTAATATTTTGCTCTTAAATCGAGGTTAGACCCTTTTTCCCTAATTTGACCTCATGAACAAGAATATGAAGTTGGATTTTTGATCTTGCGCTCGGATTTTGAGATATATAAAAATTATGATTTTGGGCACTCCGAGGCATATTTTCAGGCACTTTTTGGGGCCATTTCAATCTCTCCCCCTTGGTAACATTCATCCCCGAATGTAAAAGAGACATATAAGACAAGATGATCATGAAAAAATTAGCCCTAACAAGAATGGAACATTACATTTAAAACACCATTTTCAAAATCTCAACATAAGTGTAAAATCATCATAAATTGCCAACGTAACCATAAATGCATATGAATGACATAGGGGCTGAAATATAAGACGTGAAATCACATAGGGGACTTAGGATTGGTACCTTAGGCTTGAGTGGAGTGGAAGATATAAAGATACTGCCTTTGCATATCCACTTCGGTCCCCATGTAGCACTTTCGACTTTTTGGTTCCTCCAAAGGACCTTGACGGATGCCACCTCCTTGTTCCTCAATCTATTCACTTGCCTATCAAAAATCTGAATCGGAACCTCCTCATAAGTCAAGATGTCCTCAACAATCCCCACAATATCAAGAGGCACAATAGCATTAGGATCATCCAGACATTTCCTCAACATAGAGACATGAAATACCGGATGAACCAATTCCATCTCACTAGGTAACTTCAACTCATAAGCTACCTTGCCAACCCTACTCATGACCTCATAAGGACCCACATATCTTGTGGTCAACTTGTCCTTTTTGCTAAAATGGACCACACCCTTTATGGGTGAAAGCTTTAGGTAATCCAATCACCAACTATGAATTCAAGATCCCTTCTCATATCTGCATAGGACTTTTGGCGACTTTGAGCCATTTTCAACCTTTCCCTAATCACCCTAACCTCCTCCATAACCATATCTAGTATCAAAAAAGCTATCTCTCCAACCTCAAATGACCCAACTGGTGATCCACAACGTCTACCATAAGAGCCTCAAATGGAGTCATACCGATGTTAGAATGATAGCTATTGTTGTAGGCAAACTCAATCAGCAGAACATGGTCATCCCAACTACCTTTAAGTTCCAACACACATTCTCTAAGCATGTCCTCAAGGGTTTGGATGGTCCTCTCAGCTTGGCCATCCGTTTGAGGCTGGAAGGCCATAGAAAGCTTAACTCTAGTACCAAGAGCCCTTTGGAAAGATCTCCAGAAATGTGAAGTAAATTGTGCCCCCACGATCCGATATAATGGACAAAGGAACCCCTTGCAACCTTACCAAGTCATAAATGTATAACCTTGCATAATCTTCAGCCCCATATGTTGTCTTAACCGATAGAAAGTGAGTCAATTTCATCATCCTATCAACCACAACCCAAATGGAATCAAAACCCCTTTCTAGTCTTGGGCAATCCAACCACAAAATACATATTTATCTCCTCCCACTTCCAAGTAGGAACCTCAATGTCTTGGGTTAGGCCACCTGGCCTTTGATGTTTGGCTTTGACTTGTTGACAACTATGGCAACCAAAAATGATTTGGCAATGTCCCTCTTTATGCCTCCCCAGTAATACACATCCCTCAAGTCTCTATACATTTTGGTGGAACTGGGGTGGATAGAATAAGAAGAATTATGGACCTCATCAAGGATTTTCTACCTCAAACCATCAACACAAGGCATACACAACCTACCTTGGTATCTAAGGGCACCATCTCCCTAAAAAAGAAAAGAAGGAACCGCTCGAAAGGGACCACACAACAATGGCTCATAAGTGGAAAACGTAACAACAATGTCTCCTAGATGCAAAAGAATGGCTCCCAACTGAAATTTCTCTCGATCGCTCTCTAACAGAAAGCCATTTTCCCTTTCACAAAAAGTCAACTTGGACTTCTTTCCTAAGCGGATATTTGGACAACATGGACCTAAGCAACCTCTCGATGGGGGCAGCCTTTCACTGTTGGAACCTTGGATTTAGATTGGTAGGATTCTGTCGGGTTTTCAACATTCAAGCAGTCAATCAAGCAACCTCTTATTTGCCCTCTTTCACCATGGCCTTCAATTCAAACAAGGAGGAGTCAGGATCTTGTTTTGCTATCACTTCATTAACCAATGAAAATTTAGACCCATCAACAACAACAACACCATCATCACCACCCTCTTCCAACCTAACCCCTAATCTAGCCAATTGATGCACCTCCCTAGCCATTTCCTTATCACCTCCATCAACATGAGCTAGGATACCCGTAGACACCCTACTCAAAGCATTTTCCACAATATTTTCTTATCCCGATGATAATGCATGCTCATATCATAGTCTTTGAGAAGTTCTAACCATCTCCTTTGCCTCAAGTTGAGATCTTTTTGAGTGAAAACATATTGGAGTCTTTTATGATCGGTGAACACATCAACATGCACCCCATACAAGTAGTGACGCCAAATCTTTAATGTAAACACAACGGCGGCTAACTCTAGATCATGGGTAGGGTAGTTTTTTCATGTACCTTGAGTTATCAAGAAGCATAAGCTATGACCCTACCACTTTGCATGAATACACAACCCAAACCAACCCGGGAAGCATCACAATATACCACAAATCCTTCAAGCCCATTCGTAGTGACAATATAGGAGCGGACATAACCTTATCTTTCAATGTTTGGAAGCTCTTCTTACATTCATTATTCCACACAAACTTAACCTTCTTTTGAGTCAACTTTGTAATAGGGGAAACAATGGAGAAGAACCCATTTACAAACCTTCTATAATAGCCCATTAGGCCCAAGAAACTCCTACTATACGATGGGTTCAGTAGTCTAGGCCAATTCCTAATCACATCGGTTTTCTTAGGATCCACTTTTATGCCATCCCCCGACACCACATGACCCTAGAATGCAACCTCCTTCAACCAAAATTCATACTTTTCATACTTGGCATACAATTTCTCCTCCGTCAATCTTTGCAACACAATCCTCAAATGACCCATATGGTCCTCCTTACTATGTGAATATATCAATATATCATCAATGGAGACCACAACAAAGGAATCAAGGTAGGGTTTGAAGATCCTATTCATAAGGTCCATGAAGATAGACGATGCATTGGTCAGCCCAAAAGAGATCACAACAAACTCATAATGTCCATATCTAGTCCAAAAGGCCGTCTTGGGAACACTACACTCCTCACCTTCTCTTGATGATACCCGAACTAAAGATCAATCTTAGAGAATACCCCCTTGCAATTGGTCAAACAAATCATCAATTCTTAGAAGAGGATACGTATTCATTATAGTGACCCTATTGAGTTACCAGTAGTAAATACACATCATAAGGGGCCCATCCTTCTTTTTCACAAACAACACCGAAGCACCCCAAGGTGATAGGCTAGGTCTAATAAATCCCTTCTCCAACAAGTCCATCAATTGTTCCTTCAAATCCTTCAACACCTTCAGGGACATATGGTAAGGGGGAATAGAAATGGGTTTAGTATCGGGGAGGAGGTCTATGGCAAAGTATATTTCCCTTTCAGGAGGAACACCGGGAAGTTCATTTGGAAAGACATCAAGAAACTCATTTACAACTGGACCGACTCTATGGGAAGGACTTTAGACTCCACATCCCTAACCCTCACAAGATGGTAAAGAGATCCCTTAGAGATCAACTTAGGGCTTTAAGGCAAGAGATGAATCTACCCTTGACCACCACATCTTGACTTTCCGACTCAAGGATGGGTTCATTTTGAAATTGGAATTTAATCCTATAGGTACTACAATCAATAGGAGCATAGTAGGCATACAACCAATCAATCCCAAGAATGAAATCAAAATCAACCATGTCTAATTCAACAAGATCACAAGGCAACAATTTATGCAAGATGCAAGTAAGACAACTTCTACAAACATTTCTAGCAACAATGGATATACCAATAGGAGTAGACACTTCATATGACTTATGCAACAACTCGGGGTCAACATGGAACTATAGGGAAACAAAAGGGGTGACAAATGAAAGAGAAGCACCTGGATCAATCAAAGCATATACATCAAAGTAAAAGATTTTCAACATACCGGTAATAACATCAGGGACCTCATTAACATCTTGCCTCCCATGTAGAGCATAAAACCGGTTGTGCCTTGGGGCACCACCTTGATAACCACCCCTACCCAATGGAACCGCATTTGCACCCTGGCTTTTGCCACGATTTCTTGGACAATCGACCTTTTTGTGACCAAGCTCTACACATTCAAAGCATGCGTTAGAATCTTTCAAACATGGGCCTCTATGATTCCTTCCATATTTAGGACACACATCAACAAGAGCCATACCACTAACACCTCGAGGCCTAGTGAAGTTATTGGCAAACCCCCTATTAGTAGCATGGGAAGACCCTTGCCCTTGATGAAATCTAGTACCCTTTTGGAACTTGCCCTCAAAATGGGCTCTCTTTGCCTCATGACCCCTTCTCTTCCTCAACTTTTCCCCCTCCATTTGTTCGGCATATGTTATCAATCGACCCACGATCATGTCACTAATTAGCATGACAGACTGACATTCTTCACTTACCAAGTTGGAGACCCCCATCACAAACTTATTCATCCTAGATCTAGGATCGGCCACCAAATGAGGAGCATACTTTGAAAGTTGACTGAACTTGAGGGCACTCCCTCACACTCATGGAACCTTTCTTTAAATTCATAAACTCTATCAACTTAGCTTCCCTAAGCTCAAGAGGGAAGAACCGATTAAGAAAAACCAATTTGAACTCCTCCCAAAGTACCACATTACCATTTCCCTTCTCCCCCTTCCATTGATCATACGATATTTTTGCTACCGCTTTGAGTTGATACGCCGCCAACTCTGCCTTTTCATTTGGTCCAACACCCATGACAGTCAAGATCTTGTAGACCTCATCAATGAAATCTTGTGGATCTTCATCCACCTTTGACCCATGGAACACCAGAGGATTCATCGTCATGAAGTCCCTTACCCTAGTTCCCGGGCTAGTAGCATGAGGGGCTTAGGCCCCTTGATTGGCTTTGTTGGCCACAACTTGAGCAAGCATAGTGAGAGCATCCCGAAGCTTATCATAGGTAGGTTGCTCCTCAAGAGTTCGGGCCCTTCTTCCTCAAGTGTTAGACATGATCTAGCATAACAAGAAACAATCGTTAGGGGAGAAAAACTTATCACAACTCTATAGCATGACTTAGAACATGAAGAAAGGAAACATTCCTAAAACGCCTCATAGCCTCCTATTCATAGTCATGGAGCACTTCACAGCTATGAATAGGACTCTAATTGACGCTGTGTTGGACTCCGAGGATCTATCAACCTAGTGCCCTGATACCAAGTTTTTCACAACCCAAGCCAAGGGCCTAGACATGACATGACAAATGGGAGACCCGAAGGGACCCCAAGCAAGCCTCTTAACTTATCATTACACATCATTAGTCGTGGAAGCATATAAAAGACATGAGAGTTAGAATAGGGGTAAAGGACCTATGGGGAAAGCTCACATAACATCATAATCAAGAGACAAAGAGTCAAAGCTCATATGATATATGCATAGGATGTCCAACAAACACCTCTACTACCTAAATAAGAGCGGGGGCCAAGACAAAGAAACCAGGTCCACCCTTATAGTCAAAATAAAACATAAAGAAGAGTGTAACAGTACATAATAAGAGAAACATAGACAAATGTTCTGGTAAAGAGGACTCACTAACTAGCTTGAGTAGCACCGAACTAGCCATGTGGAAGAGGAGGATGATCAACTTGGGAACCAGTTCCTACATGGTAATATCATGTAGTAAAGAGTATACGTTAGTACGTTTCAATGTGCTATGTAGGATTCAATGTAACAAGAGATAGGAATCACAATCAAAATGCATAACAATAGGCAATAGGCATAATACAACAATATGACATGTATGATCAATGCGTAAGTAACATACTTAAGTAACTTATGCTCATATAGGATATCATATATATAGACGAGACCAAACAAGATTTCTAAAGTACAAACCCTTGGTAGGTTGGTGATTCTCTCATCACATTACCCTGGTGGTGTGGTACAAACCCCTAACAAGGTTGGTGATAATCTTACCCTATCACCCCTGTGGCGAAGTACGAACCCCTCACATGGTTGATGACAATGTCACCCTATCATCCTGGTGGTGAATTACGAACCCCTCACATGGTTGATGAGTACTAACCCCCATCTAGGTTATCAAGGCACTAGCCCCTTGATTAGCTATCAAGGTACTAACCCCCCGATAAGGTTATCCAGGCTCTTAGTCCCCCTCCCCGGATCGGGCATGGTCTAATGCTACACTTTATATAGAATACATCATATACACAAGTCTTTTTAATCATCATATAGTCATTCATATCATATCCCATACTTTGGACCTTCAGTTCCTCAAGAAACTACATTCTGTCATTTTATCAAACCCTTAGAGGGTGTGTAGTGCTACTGTAAAATCATACAATTCAAGAGTGAAATCATGCTAGTAAATTCAATGTAAAAGCTTCCATAGATACATGGTAAGACCCTCAAGCAATAGACATCAAAATCCTTCACTAATCCTTTCAGTAAACCTTAGATTCATAACTTAAAATATGGTAAAACAGTCACAATTTCATATGCTCAAAAATAGTGTGCAGAGATTTTCATAATAATCAATACCCATTAATAAATCACCTTTAAATCATCCAATTTGAAAGAAACGGAAGCTTGGGCATCATGGGAGAAATTAACCCATGAAAGAAACCGACATACCTTAGCTTTGGAGAAACTCTTGGTGAAGATTAAAAATGCAGGCTTGAAGCTTAAAGGAAATCCTTAGATCTGGAAGAGAATTCTGAGACTTGAATTGATGAGTGAAAAATATGACTAAGTGTTGGAGTGAGTATTGGGGAATGTTTAGGATGATTTGAGGGTGAACTATGGCTAAGTATAAGTAAATACATGTTTAGGAACACTTAGGGCCAAGACTTAAAAGTCTTGGATTGAGTTAAAAAAAATCAGTCACATAATAATACCTCTGCAGCGCGCTTCGCTCTCTGGAAAATGCATTCTTCAAATTTCATAATTGCTAATCTTTCGCTCTTAAATTGGGGTTAGGCCCTTTTACTCCTATGTTTGACCCCCTGAACAAGAATATGTAGTCGAATTTTTGATATTGCGCATAGATTTTGAGATATATGGAAATTGCAATTCTAGGCACTTCTGAGGCACATTTTCGGGCACTTTTGGGGTCGTTTCAGCACCATGATCCGACATGATGGATAAAGGAACCCCATGCAACCTCACCAAGTCATGAATGTACAACCTAGCATAATCTTCATCCCCATATGTAGTCTTATCTGATAGAAAGTGAGCTGATTTTGTCATCCTATCAACCACAACCCATATGGAATCAAAAGCCTTTCTAGGCTTGGGCAACCCAACCACAAAATTCATATTAATCTCTTCCAACTACCAAGTAGGAATCTCTATGTCTTGCGTTTGGCCACCTAGCCTTTGATGTTCGACTTTGACTTGTTGGTAACTATGGCAGCCAGAAACAAATTTTACAATGTCTCTTCATGCCTCGCCTCCAATACACCTCTCTCAAATCTCTAAACATTTATGTAGACCCGGGGTGAATTGAATAAGAACAACCATGAGCCTCATCAATAATATTTTCCTTCAAGCTATCAACATAAGAAACACACAATCTACCTTGGTACCTAAGGGCACCATGCCCATTTGGGAGAAAACCTACACCTTACCGTCTTTTACCAATGCTTTCAATTCCAAAAAAGTGGGGTCAAGATCATACTTAGCTTTCACCTCCTTAACCAATGAAGATTTAGAACCATCGAGAACAAAAACACTACCATTATCAACTCCTTCCAACCTAACTCCCAACCTAGCCAACCAATGGACCTCCCAAGCCACCTCTTTGCCACCATCCGCAACATGAGCTAGGATACCTATAGAAACCCTACTCAAGGCATCCGCCACAACATTAGCCTTACCCAAATGATAATGCACACTCATATCATAATCCTTAAGAAGTTCTAACCACCTTCTTTGCCTCAAGTTAAGATCCTTTTGAGTGAAAACATATTGGAGGCTCTTATGATTGGTGAACACATCAACATGCACCCCATGCAAATAATGACGCCATATCTTCTATGAAAATACCACGGCGGCTAGTTCAATATCATAGGTAGGGTAGTTCTTTTCATGCACTTTGGGTTGCCTAGAAACATAGGCTATGACCTTATGATTTTGCATTAGAACACAACCCAAGCCAACTCTAGAAGCATCACAATACACAACAAATCCCTCTAGCCCTTCCGGTAATGACAATATAGGAGCAAACATAATCTTATCTTACAATGTTACAAACCTCCTCTCACACTCATCGGTCTATACAAACTTGGCCTTCTTTTGAGTAAATTTTGTCATAGGAAAAGCAATAGAAGAAAACCCATTTACAAATCTTCAGTAGTAACCTGCTAAGCCCAAGAAGCTCCTAATATCCGATGGGATCAATGGTCTAGGCCAATTTTTAATCACATCTATGTTTTTAGGATCCACCTTAATACCATCCCCCGACACCACATCAGCTAGGAAGGCAACTTCTTTCCACTAAAATTCACACTTCTCATATTTAGCATACAATTTCTCTTCCCTCAACCTTTGCAACAGTATCCATAAATTACCCATATATTCCTCCTTATTATGTGAATAGATCAAAATGTCATCAATCAAGACCACAACAAACGAATCAAGGTAGGATTTAAAAACCCTATTCATAAGATCCATGAAGATAGCTGGTGTATTGGTCAACCCAAATGACATCACAACAAACTCATAATGCCATACCTAGTCCGGAAGGCCGTCTTAGGAATATCACACTCCCGCACCTTCACTTGATGGTACCTGGACTGAAGATAAATCTCAGAGAAATGGCTATCCCGTTGCAGTTGTTCAAACAAATGATCGATTCTTGGAAGAGGATACCTATTCTTGATGGTGACCCTATTAAGTTGCTGGTAGTCAATACACATTCTTAGAGACCCATCCTTCTTCTTTACAAACAACACCAATGTACCCAAGGGTGATCGACTAGGCCTAATGAAACCTTTCTCCAACAAGTCCTTCAATTATTTCTTCAACTCCTTTAACTCCGCCGGGGCCATACGATAAGGGGGAATAGAGATGGTTTGAGTATCGGGAAGGAGGTCTGTACCAAAATCTATTTCCCTTTGTGGAGGGACACCAGGAAGATCATTTGGAAAGATATCAATAAACTCATTTACAAACGGAACTGATTCTATGGGAAGGACTTTAGACTCTATATCCCTAACCCTCATAAGGTGGTAAAGACACCCCTTAGAGATCAACTTATGGACTTTAGTGCAAGAGATAAACCTACCCTTGACTACCACATCATGACTCTCCCACTTAAGGACGTGTTCATTTGGGAATGGGAATTTGACCCTACGAGTTCTACAATCAATAGAAGCATAGTATGCATGCAACCAAACCATCCCAAGAATGACATCAAAATCAACCATGTCTAACTCAACAAGATCACAAGGCAATAATTTATACAAAATGCAAGTGGGACAATCTCTATAAACCTTCCTAGCAACAATAGATGCACCAATAGGAGTAGACACCTTATATGACTTACACAACAATTCATGTTCTACATGGAATTTTTTGGCGATAAAGGGGGTAACAAAAGAAAGAGTAGCACCCGGATCAATCAATGCATACACATCAAAATCAAAGATTTTCAACATACCAGTAACAACTTTGGGCACCTCATCAACCCCTTGACTTCTATGCAAAGCATAAAACCAGTTGTGCCTTGGGACACTATCTTGTCGGCCATCTCTATCCAAAGGAACCGTATTACCTCCTTGTGGATGAACCTCCTTACCGTTGTTACTATTTTGAGGGAAATCCAACATTTTATGCCCAACTTATCCACACCCATAACATGCATTAGTAACCCTCAAGAGCTGGCCATTATGACCCTTACCATATTTCGGACACCCACTATTAGGGACCAGAACACCAACACCTTGGGCCCTTGGGAATTCATTGCCAAATCCCCTATCAGAAACATGAGAAGACCTTTGGCCTTGGTGGAACCGGCCACCCCTTTGGCTTTGGAACTTTCCCTCAAAATGGGCCCTCTTGGCCTCAGGACTCCTCCT
>JAABOM020000096.1:11287250-11299195 GCA_011800125.2 Solanum clarkiae
TATTATTTTAATTTATTAAGGTGAGAATGTGTGATAATCAAATAAATATCTATACAATACATAATTGTTTATATATTTTGATACATGATTATATATATTTATACAATATTTATATATTATATATACGCCACATAATTATGTGTACATTATATATGCATGTTTATATGTTATGTATAAGATATGATATATTTTAGATATTATTTGTATACTATTAACTATTTATACAATATTAATATATTACATATATACCACATAAATATTTATACAAATATTAATACCTTAAATAATTATTTATACATCAAATATACATGTTCATACATCATTTATATAGCATTCATACATGTTTATACATTATCCATACAATATTGATATATCACATATACATTACTTAACTGTTAGTCATTAGAATCTTTCTAAAAAAAAAAAAATAGTGATTTAGCCCCAATAAAATCGTAGCTTATTAAAAATTAAGATAAATCATGGCTCATAAAAAATAAAAATAGCATTATTTAGCCATGATTTAACCGTGGCTACCATTCATTTTATTATTTTTTTGGCTATAATTTTTGTAAACTAACAACTTTTTGGTTAGCTCTTAAGCTAAGAAAAAAAGGTTGTTGGCTTAGGCTTCCAATATTTGGAGGCCTCATTTTTAGCAAAGAGCCGTTTAATAACTAATAAAGAGGTAGATTATTCATGTAATTAAGTTTTATTTAAGTTATACAATATGTAGTATTTAGTTAGGAAATAAATTCTTCATGTATAAAATTAATACAATATTTGGCTAGTAATTTAAAATCTCATATAATCAATACATGTATAAATCATGAGGAATTAGTGTATCATCTAATGTGGAATAGAAGATGGAAAAACTAGCGGTCACATAATTAATAACCACATTATCAACACCTACATAACCAATAACTACATCACCATTACTTGCATAATTGCAATCAGCTGCTAATGACCCCTGATTGTATTAGTAGAAATTAATTACAAAAAATTATTAGAAAAAACTTTCTTCAAAAATCCAAAGGAATAAATTTCAAATAAAAATATATAGTACTAAAAATAATTTTGTTCAAGTTTAAGGCCTCTCATTTCATTTTAGCCTCAGGGTATTGATGTGCTTGAGTCGTACCTCCTATTGCTTTGAGTTAGTATTAGTAAGATCCATATATACTCTATTCTTTCTAGACTCCACTGTTACACTTTCATTGGATATGTTGTTGATTATGAGGTTAATTATTTCTTCAGCTCAGACGTTCAAATCCATATGACTTTCAAGTATTTACTTAATTCTTTTGAATAATTTTTTAATTTGGGCACTGTATAAGTGATACTTATATATTATTATTAATCATTGGTATTCCAAGTTCAATCAAAACATCCTCCAGTTTGCTAATAACTTTTGAAAGAAATAACATTTTTCTCAGCAACTAAATTGTTTTAAGCAAGGGTAACATACCGAAATGCTTTTTCTATGGTAACCAAACAATTTTACTTGCAGATGGATAAGGCTGGTCTACTAAGAAGTGTTGTTGAGCATGTTAAAGATCTGAAAGGAAGAGCAAAAGAAATAAGTAGTGTATCAAACACTCCAAGTGACATTGATGAAATAATAATTGATGAAGAAGAAGACACTTGCACAACCAAAAATAAGGATAGCATTGCCCATAGCAGCATACTTTTCAAGGTATCTTTTTGCTGTGATGATCGACCTGAATTGTTCTCGGAACTAAACAGGGGTCTCAAGAACCTGAAACTAACAACTACGGAGGCTAATATAACTAGTTTGTGCGGCAGAATTAAGTGCATTTTCTCTCTTCAATCCATTAGTCATGTTTGCAGCCATTCTCTCAAACAGTCTCTTAGGGTGTTGCTTGCCCGGATTGCTACTTCCCCTTCTACTTCCAATTTTCGAATCAAAAGTAAGAGGCAGAGGTTCTTCTTGCCTGCTATCTAATTATTCATAGATGAATTAAATTGAATTTGAACCCATTAAAAATAGATTGAATTGCCATATACCAGCATAAATATAAATAAAAAATGAATTTGGTAAGATATGAATTAAGTAGAAGATCTAAACCTCCTTATAATCTCTTAAAGCTAAAAGAAAATTTAAACCCTTAAATATGTTAATTAAAACCAGTTTTATAACAATGTTCTTTTTTCAACAAAATTCAAAATCCTATTTCACAACACCTTTCTTGTTAAGGAGATGAGATCCCTGGTGTGAATTTCTGTCCAATTTTGGTTAATGGTCATATGGATCTATTATATGTGTCAATCATATTAATGCACTGAGATTCACTTTTATTTTAATATCTTTATCTAAATATGTTAAAATAATATTAACTAAATTATAATAAAATGCAAATATTTGACATCTACCATTTACTTCAACACATTTTCCATTTAGAAATCAAACTTTGCAAACTAGAGGGAATGGATCATGCAACGTCAACTACATTTCGATAAAATATCAAAACATGATACCAATTAGATGTTAGATTGAAAGTGTGTACGATAAGTTGGGAAACATAAATATATTAAGATTAAAAGATAAATCTGTACAAGATAGTTATGTACACTTCACTTACATAACAAAACACGACATATCAGAGAAGTTTGTATTCATTACCTGGGAATATAACGTCAAGATACATGGCATGTCCCTAGGAAGATAAGTGTTATGACTGAGGAACTGAAGTTATGATGGCACACGTCCCAACTCAACCTAATTTTTAAGTCAAAAAGTAAAATTACATATGGGACTCCCAAAGGGAAGTCAGGACACAAAAGAAAGAAAAGAAACACAAGAATTATCCCAAAAGTTTGGTGCCATGAGTATAAAGAACATCTAATACCACTCTAGAATAATGCATGTAACTCATTCTCTGAATAAAAGTAAAGACTACAAATAAAGATAGAAATGATAGTAGGCTGAATGCACTGAACCTCACAACCAAACCTGATATACGATCTTCGCTACTATTATCAGTTGTCGTAAGGATAACGTTGTCTAGAATCGACATCCAAAATGGGATGTAGAAGCAGGATGAGTACAATTCACATGTACCCAGTAGGTTAGTCCGTATAGGTATTAATTAGAAATTGATTAAACTATTAATAAACTAAGAATGCTCCCATCAACATATAAAAAAATCAATCCAGGGAAGTATAAGGGTGGTCGACTTTTGGATCGAGGTGATCATGTTAATCAAGTGGCTCAATAAGGGAATAAGGTGTCTGATGCTATTGTCGGTAAGTTGAACTTTCCTCCACTTTGATGTGTGTGCATTGTTGGAGCTGGTGTGCAATTGTTTATTTCTTTATTCTTTTGGTTGCTAGTGGGGCTTCTTGTGTGCCCAAGTTGTTTTGTGGATCCTTGGTGTCTATTCTTTTGTTGGGTATATTGTTACTAGAAGGTTTATAGGTGTTGATCCAGGTTTGTATTACATTAGGTCTTGCCTTGTGGCTTGTTGGAGTTTATATGGTAAATTTTGATGTCATCTTAGGGATGGAATGGTTGCATGCATATTGTGTCTTCATGGGTAGTAGAACCCATAAATTTAGATTCTGACTCCCTAATGAGCCCGTCTTTGAATGGGAGGTTGTCAAATAGTAGCAAGGGAGGTAGGTCCATTTTATGTCCTAAGACATAATTAGTCTCCAAGGGGTTGCATTTGTCAACTTGTAAGAATTGGAGGTGTTAAACCTAAGCTGTTTTGTTTATAGAATTGTTAGTGGTGGTAGATGAGGCCTTGAATGTCCCTTTCCAATATTTTGGGTTTGAGGTAGTGTCTTTTGGTTTGACTACTGCGCCGGTTATGCCTACAAGTCTCATGAATATGATCTTTTAGCCCTTACTCTAATAGGCTTATGGTGATTTTGGTGATGATATGATGTTTTGTGTTCCCTTATAAGATAGTGCATGTGAGTCTTTTGAGGGTAGTACAACAAAGTTTAAGGAAGAAGGTTGGATGTTAAAAACAAAGAATGGGGACTTAAGTTGTAAGAGGTTGTCTTCCTAGGTCGTGTATTAAGGTAAACTCTAGTAAGACGAAGGTGATTAGAGATTATCCTAGACCTTGACTTCTTTGGATTAGGAGCTTCTTGGGGCTTAGTGGCCTATTACTGGAAGTTGTGAATAAGTTCTCGTCTATTGCTTCTCCTAGGACTTAGTTGACCCTAAGTAAGGCCAATATTGTGACCGACGTTTTGAGTGGGGTGATTTGATAGGTTCGGGAGTTTATATTTCTTGTGGTATTACTTGATGTTAGTAGGATTCGTGTGTATGTGGGTTGATCCTTGATTCCTTCCAATCAAGGAGACCCAAAATTATTTTCAAGAAAACCTACACGGATTTTGCTTAATGTAATTAGAGGTTTTGAATATTGTGATTCCTAAAATGCTATTGATGCATGAGTAGTGTTTATTTGATGATTTTAATGTGATTTAAGCCATTATATGCGGATTTACTTTGGGTTTATGAAGTTATAAATATGCATGTTCCCTTTTAAATGATTTATGCATGAGGGATTACACTATGGATTTAAATATGGAATTAACTATGTTTTGACTTCAACTCTGTAATATAAATGTTGATTTTATATGGAGTCTTAATTACTGATGTCATTTCCTCATTGTTCATAACATATGTATTTATGTACACGAATTATTTTGAAAACAAATTATAATATGGGTAAGCCCAATTTAATTTTATGTCAAGATTTTTATAAAAGGTTGGTCATAACAATATTTTGATCACATATATGTCTTTGATTTTGGCTCTTTAAGTATTTTGGGTGCTTGCACCATTTTGTACATGAATAGGCTATTTTTATGCATGAGTATTATGACTATGAAATTATGATTTTGGCATTTGAGCCTAAGTATGAATTATTGTGAATGGTGTTTGGCTTTTAAGCCCAATTGTGTATCGAAATGATTTGGAAAATGACTATTGCCTCTTTGAAAGTATGTACATGCATATTATAAGTATTCTTTTGGGATGACAACTCAGCGTGTTGTATGTGGGGTCTTGGGGTAGTTTGGGCTACTTGCATAGCATGATTCTAATGAGTGTAGCACCCATAAGGTTATAATATGATCGGTAAGGATGGCCAATCTATTTGGTCAACTATATTGAGTTAGTCACTACTCTAAGATTGATCTTTGGTTCGGGTTTTACAAGTGTGGATAAGGGTAAGTGTCGGAAGTCTTGGATGATAAAAGGATGTTTCCTAAAAACAATAAGTGTGAATTGTGGATAACAAGAAGGTGGTTAGAACTCCTTAAGAATTATGATATGAGTGTGCATTATTTCCCCGGTAAGGCTAATGTTATGGTTGGTACTCTAAGTAGGGTGCCTATGGGTATCCTAGCATGTATGGTTGATGGTAGCAAAAAGGTAGCAAAAAGGAGACTAGTGTGGTCCATCAGTTGGTTAGATTGGAAGTTAGGTTGAGGTATGTTGAGAATGGTAGTATAGTTTTCTTCATGGTTCTAAATCTTCTTGGGTTAAAAGGTCTAGATTAGGTAAGGCCTTGATTCCGCCTTATTAGATATAAAAGTTTTGGGTGAGAAGGTGATAGAGTGGACGTTGTCTCCCAAGGGAGAGATGGTTGTTATGGTACCACATTGGTTAGGTGTACTTAAGGTTGACAATTGAGTTGAGGATTACGAGTCCTTATAGAGTATAGAGAGAGGTTAGTAAGGTTGCATAAGCTTGGGAATTGCCTATGGTAGGGGTATGGTTTATCTGGTTTGTCATGCTTCTAGGTTATGGGGATGTGTTGGTAACTCTAGTGCTATAGAACTCTTTGAAATTGTGGGTGATGTGGAGGACAAGTTGGCTTGGGGGAAGGTCCCGGTAGAGGTGTTAGATGGATCAGTGGAGAAGTTGATTAATGAGGGTGTGGTGTTCATTAAGGCCATCTTGAAAGGATCATCAAGTCAAAGGCGTCTCCAAGGAAGCCAAAGCGGTCTTATAGGGGCGATATTCATAACTCGTTAACTCTAATCAAGCCTAAGATAGCAACTAGGTTCTTCATGTGATTTCAAGTCCTGTGTTCCAGCCCCATGTCATTCATATGCAATCATGTCTAAGTTGGCAAATTTATGATGAATTTACACTTATGTTGGGATCTTAAAAATGGTTTTTTAAAGTGTATTATTGCATTCTTGTTTGGGCTAGTTTGTTTATGATCATTCTTGTCTTATACGTCTCTTTTACATTCGGGGATGAATGTTGCCAAGGGGGAGATATTGAAACGACCCCAAAAAGTGCCCATTTGTTATTCCATATATCTCAAAAATCCATTTGTTATTTCGAAAATCCAACTTTATATTCTTGTTCAGGGGGTCCAAATTAGGGGAAGAAGGGTCTAACCCCGATTTTAGAGCAACTGTAGCAAAATTTGATTCTTTCAAAATTTTAATTTCCAGAGGTGGTCCGCGACAACTCAGCAACACTCCTCTATCTCGGAGCAGTGTTAATTTTGCCCAGTTTTGTTATCTCAATCCAAGATTTTAAGTCTTGAGCCTAAGTGTTCCCAAGCATGTTTTTACCTATACTTAGGCTTATTTTACCCTCATATCATCCTAGATATTCCCCAATACTCACTCAAACCTTTAGTCATATATTTCTCTCAAGATTCAAGTCTCAAACTCTTATCCCAAGCTAAGGTTCTCCTTCAAGGTTCTTCTTCAAAGCTTCAAATCTCCATCTACAATCTTCACCAATTTTATCACTAAGCCAAGGTGTGTGGGTTTCTTTCATGGGTTCCTTTCACCCATGATACCTCAGCCTCCTTTTACGTATATTGCATGATTTAAAGTTGATTTACAAATGGGTCTTGATTATTATGAAATTCACTGCACACTATGTTAAAGCTATGTAAGGTAGTGACTGTTTTGCTATGTTTTGAGCTATAAATCTTTGATACATTGTAAGATTTGAGAAGGGGTTTTGATGTATATGTCTTCAGGGTATTGCAAGGTACTGATTGATGGTTTTATACTGGATTTTTTTTTGCATGATTTCATTCCTATATTTCATGGTTTTATACTAGCATTACACACCGTCAAAGTGTTTAATGAAATGTCCGGATGTGGTTTCTTGAGGAATTAAAGGCCCGAAGCATGAGATATGATATGAATGAAGTTATGATGATGAAATGAGCTTATGTATCTGATATACTCTATATAAAGTGTTGCATCATACCATACCCGATCCGGGGGGACAAGAGCCTGGGTAACCATGTTGGGGGCTTATACTCATCAACCATGCAAAAGGTTTATACATCGTCACCGAGTTGGTAAGGTATGATTACCATCAACCATGAAGAGGGGTTTATACCACACAACCACCAAGGGTTTTATACCTTGAACAACAACCTTGGTATCTTTTACACATATGATATCCTATATGAGCATGAGTTACTATGTCTGTTTTACTTAAGCATTGATCATACATGTCATATTATATATTATGCCTATTGCTCAATATTATGCATTTTTATTATGATGCCTATCTATTGTTGCATTTTATCATACATAGTTAGTACATTCATTGGTGAGTCCTCCACTTCGGGGACTTAGTCTATGTTTCTTCTATTATGTATTGAGATATTCATCTTTATTGCTTATTTTGACAATGAGAGTGAGCCCGGTTACCTTGTCTTGGCACCCGCTCTTATATATTTATTAGGGGTATTTGTTGGACAAGTTAAATATCTATAATATGAGCTTAACTCTTGTCTTTTGACCATGATATTGTGCAAGATTTTCCCTTAGCCATTTTCCCCATTCTTTTATCTTTGATGCTTGATTTATTGCTTCCGCGACTAAGGATGTATAATGATGCTTTAGGAGGCTTGATTGGGGAGTTCTCTTACACTGTGTCACGTCTAGGTCCTAGGCTTGGGTCTTGACTTATCATGTAGGCATAAAGTATGCATTAGTATGTTTGAATGTACTAAGTATGTGAGATGCAATACATCAAGACATAAGCTAATATAGTCAAAATGCATAATCATAGGCAATAGATAGGTACAGCTTCAATATGGCATGCATGATCAATGTTTGAAGTAAAATATATTTGTAAATCATTCAACTTGAATAGATCACGATACATGTGTGGGAAGAGATCTCAACATACAAAGAATAAAGCCAAGTGAGCTACAAATTGTAATCATGATGGTTACCTCTCATTGGTAAAGATGTGGTCTACTTGCCAAGGTAAACCATACTTCACCTTATGAGAGCCGATCCCATTTCGGAGAAGTAACCCCCTTTACAGGAATCCATCCCATTACGGGGTGGGTTTTATGATAAAGTGCACTAAATGGATCCACTAGTATAGCTAGGGTATAACATATTCCTGTGTTAGCACATAGATTGAGGGAAGAAGTATGGACCCTCGAAAATAGTCCATGCCGACACTCAATCCCTCGGTGCTAAGTCCAACCTACGGATTACTTGAAATAATCATAACTTTTATAACTTGTAATAGACATGGAATCATGAAATGAGTAGCTCCTAGACATACTTGACCTCTAATGGTGAGCCTAACTTAAAAGATGAGAATAGATCATAATCATACATGAACGTTTGCTTTAACATAAATGGCTCACAAGAGGTAAAATCTTAAAAATAGGGGGTAACTTCATACTTTCATAATCATAGATGCTTTCATGAATTCAAAATGTACTTGATACCCCAGATTCATCATGAAATCACTTGACTTGTGAAACAAGTAAATATCTTGAGAATTCTTGACTTGACATTTCATCAAACGCTTGGTGGGCACATAGGAGTACATGCTCAAATCATGCAAAAATGCAAGAGTACAGATCATGAAATAGTGAAATCAATGCATCTTAATCTCATGTAAATCAGCCCACCAACATCATGGTAAAACCACATCATAGGTAATATGTAAATCATATTAAAACTTCACAATCGTTAATAGATTTCATAGCTTGAATCATGTATAGTTTCAATAAACAAAGATTAACTTATTGTATAAACTGACAAAACCCCAACATATTTCATGCTCATATTTCATAATAATAGACACCCATAGATAATACAACTTGAAAACATGCAATTTTTATAAAATTGGAAGATTGGACTCCATTGGGTGAAAGAACCCAATAGATGAAACCCACATACCTTAAACTTGGGTTTTCTTGATATAAACTTGAAGGAGACTTGAAGCTTTGATTGAGTTCTTGAGATTTGGAGTTGAGCTTGAGACACTTGAATTTGGATGGAAATTTTGATAAAATGGTTGAGAGGTTTTACAGAGGATTTTTGAGTGATATAGAGTTGAAAAATGGCTAAATATAGGGTGATTTCACATGTAAATGGGCAGGGGGGCCATGGCGCCAATGCCCTTAGGCTAAAACAGAAAATTAAGGAAGTGCTAACACTACTTTGTGACGGGTCCTCATCGTGAAACCATCGCATGCCCTCACTGGTTTGCGAAAAATTGACAACAATCATTTTTTGCTACAGGTCTTCTAAAATCCGGGTTATACCATTCCCCTACTCAATTTTCCCCCTGATCAATAATATGAAGTCAAATTTTTTATATCACGCATGAATTTTGAGATATATGGAAATTATGATTATGGGCATTTCCAAAGCATATTTTTGGGGCATTTCAAGTCAGCCAGGGCAGATGGTCTGACAATATACATAATAGTGGGTCATATCCCCCGAGGGAGAAAGAATCCCTCTATCAAAATTAATACATCATTGAACCAAAGAATAATTAACTAGGTCTTGAACCCAAGAATAGTCAATTGGGCCTCGAATCCAAGAATAGACAATTGGGCCTCAACCAAAGAATAATCAACTAGTGCTCAGGCCTCAGAATCAGCATTTGCTACCCGGCATCCCACCCATGGTCATCGAACTCGGACCATGAGGCATGACTCCTAGGTATCAGACAATCGAATGTGACCTCCAGAGCTCAAATAACGATGGGAAGCATCATCTAGGCTTGAGGTGTTAAAACAGTCCCTTACTCAACCAATCTGTCTGGATTTAAAACTCCAAAGTCATATCGTTCCTAGAGTGAACGTAAGAGATGACACTCACAACATATATATACCACTCAATCAAGTCCACACGTCCGTATGTCGTCATCCCTCAGATAACACTAGCTAACCCCAACCTCAAATAAGGATAACAAATGCGCAAAGACTAATAACTGTACACAGAATTACATATTTCACATACTAATGTAACTTCATACCCACCCAAAGCTAAATAAACCATTGTCCAGTTAATCACAAGTAATTTGATTAAGTATGGACATTTACCCAAGCATCCGCGTGGCTCTATGCAAAGTGTATCTAGGGTAGTGTCAGCTTACATCTAGCATAATACCCTAGGAGTATAAAGAGTCAGAGAATAAACAATAGGGTCCTAGACCTGAGGTATCAACAGGGTCCCAAACCCAAAAATAATCAATAGGGCCCTAGGCCCAAGAACAATCAATAGGTACATCACAAGTATCTAGAACAACCAAGTCTAGTAGAGACATATCTATACCAAATCAGTCCACAGTATAGCTGTATCATAGGCATCTAGAGCAAATCAAACCATTGGAACCATATCTATACCAGAGTTTGTCCTGGTTACAACATGTAATCAATAAACCGCCTCACTTCCAGCATATCATAATATCATTAGGCTACATATTTCTAAAGATAGGAGTTAAGCCAAAATACATATCTATCACAGGGAATTAGCAGATATCCAGCCTTTACCAGGCCAAATATATCTATATAAGTCTCTTTATACATAAACATACATGCGGGCCGACAAGGTCTCCGCTGCGGTCCTGCCGCCTAATAATCATGTCATACATACATAATGCCGTCTCGCCGCCTGCTCAAGTACCAAAAACATATAACAAACCATGTAATCAAGTGTCTCTCATATATCCATTAGCCACTAGTATCCATAGACCTCTAGACAAAGATGCCTAACAATACGTGTATATATACATGACACAATTACAAAACAAGTGAACGTGAGAGGCTACCAATAGCGGGCTCCTGAGGCAAAAAGGGCACTGCAGCGGAAATGGGAAATCCTAGGTAAGAGGGTCTCGCACCTGTTCGACAGTACCTGCGAGCATGAACGCAGCCCCCCCTCCGAAGGAAGGGGTCAGTACAAAAGACGTACCGAATATGTAAAACAGGAAGGACACAATACGGATAGAACTCATAAGCCGAAGGAAATATGTGAATATGCATAAAGCAAACCTGTAGCAAATATTGAATAAAAATCTTTGCTTTTGTTTTTAAAATACATGAAAGTAATGCTGGTCGGACAGGAAAAACGATGGCGACCACCAGCATAGCGCCATACCACATCATCATACCAGAAGTTTAACCCGAATCTCCATCACACATCATAAACATAGTCAGGTGAGCCAGGGAAGACCACTGCACTCACATATCACATATAGCATGAGGCACCAGTCACATCATAACACCGTCTAAGCGAAACTCGACCACTGGAAAAAATCGAGTCCGCCGTATCCAACCTACTTCGAAAAAATATATACATATATATATAGTAGCACGATAGTAATCGGCCCGGGAACCGGTGAAGGATATTACTATTATATACGGCACGAGCAGAGTCGTGAGAATCATATGCATCAAAACAAGTTTAAGAGACCATAATAAACCAATTATTTATTGAGAGATCACAAAATTGGGGTCTTGAAAGCTTTACCAACTTTATTCAGAATTTCTATATAAGAATAGTTTCCAAGAATATTATTTAATTTTATTATTATTGATATAAACTTGGGATATTCATTCAAAATTCACACATATTAATAATCTTTGGACCAAGTTGAACTTATAATTTATAACTTTTCCAAGTATCCAACTTTCGGGCTAACTAGA